>JBBBDQ010001236.1:1720000-1915000 GCA_037127315.1 Ascarosepion bandense | reverse complement strand
GTGTGTGTGTATAATTTATCTATAATCTGTGTGTGTGTGTGTGTATAATTTATCTCTATAATCTGTGTGTGTGTATAATTTATCTATAATCTGTGTGTGTGTATAATTTATCTATAATCTGTGTGTGTGTATAATTTATCTATAATCTGTGTGTGTGTATAATTTATCTATAATCTGTGTGTGTGTGTATAATTTATCTATAATCTGTGTGTGTGTGTATAATTTATCTATAATCTGTGTGTGTGTGTATAATTTATCTATAATCTGTGTGTGTGTGTATAATTTATCTATAATCTGTGTGTGTATAATGTATCTATAATCTGTGTGTGTATAATGTATCTATAATCTGTGTGTGTGTGTATAATGTATCTATAATCTGTGTGTGTGTGTATAATGTATCTAATCTGTGTGTGTGTGTATAATGTATCTATAATCTGTGTGTGTGTGTATAATGTATCTATAATCTGTGTGTGTGTGTATAATGTGTATCTATAATCTGTGTGTGTGTGTATAATTTATCTATAATCTGTGTGTGTGTGTGTGTATAATTTATCTATAATCTGTGTGTGTGTGTGTGTATAATTTATCTATAATCTGTGTGTGTGTGTGTGTGTATAATTTATCTATAATCTGTGTGTGTGTGTGTGTATAATTTATCTATAATCTGTGTGTGTGTGTATAATTTATCTATAATGTGTGTGTGTGTGTGTGTATAATTTATCTATAATGTGTGTGTGTGTGTGTATAATTTATCTATAATGTGTGTGTGTGTATAATTTATCTATAATGTGTGTGTGTGTGTATAATTTATCTATAATGTGTGTGTGTGTGTGTATAATTTATCTATAATGTGTGTGTGTGTGTATAATTTATCTATAATGTGTGTGTGTGTGTATAATTTATCTATAATGTGTGTGTGTGTGTATAATTTATCTATAATGTGTGTGTGTATAATTTATCTATAATGTGTGTGTATAATTTATCTATAATGTGTGTGTATAATTTATCTATAATGTGTGTGTGTGTGTATAATTTATCTATAATGTGTGTGTGTGTGTATAATTTATCTATGTGTGTGTGTGTGTATAATTTATCTATAATGTGTGTGTGTGTGTGTATAATTTATCTATGTGTGTGTGTGTGTATAATTTATCTATAATGTGTGTGTGTGTGTATAATTTATCTATAATGTGTGTGTGTGTGTATAATTTATCTATAATGTGTGTGTGTGTGTATAATTTATCTATAATGTGTGTGTGTGTGTATAATTTATCTATAATGTGTGTGTGTGTGTATAATTTATCTATAATGTGTGTGTGTGTGTATAATTTATCTATAATGTGTGTGTGTGTGTATAATTTATCTATAATGTGTGTGTGTGTGTATAATTTATCTATAATGTGTGTGTGTGTGTATAATTTATCTATAATGTGTGTGTGTGTGTATAATTTATCTATAATGTGTGTGTGTGTGTATAATTTATCTATAATGTGTGTGTGTGTGTATAATTTATCTATAATGTGTGTGTGTGTGTATAATTTATCTATAATGTGTGTGTGTGTGTATAATATATAATGTGTGTGTGTGTGTATAATTTATCTATAATGTGTGTGTGTGTGTATAATTTATCTATAATGTGTGTGTGTGTGTATAATTTATCTATAATGTGTGTGTGTGTGTGTAATTTATCTATAATCTGTGTGTGTGTGTAATTTATCTATAATCTGTGTGTGTAATTTATCTATAATCTGTGTGTGTAATTTATCTATAATCTGTGTGTGTAATTTATCTATAATCTGTGTGTGTAATTTATCTATAATCTGTGTGTGTAATTTATCTATAATCTGTGTGTGTAATTTATCTATAATCTGTGTGTGTAATTTATCTATAATCTGTGTGTGTAATTTATCTATAATCTGTGTGTGTAATTTATTTTCCTTGTAATCTGTGTGTATTTTTCCTTGACATCTGTGTGTGCGTATGTATGATTTTTCCTTGACATCTGTGTGTGCGTGCATGCATGTCTTGTCTACTTGATATCTGTGCGTGTATATAATGTTTTCTTAATGTCTGTGTGTGCTTATAATATTTAGTGCGTGCTAATGTACATATAATTGAGTGGAATATTTAGTGACTTGTGTGATATTTAGTAAATGTAAAAGGAAAAGAACTGCAAGGTTTATATTTTAAAATAAGATATTGGGGAGGGTGGGGCTTAATTTTTCCCTATATATTATTTTTTTTATTTTTTACTTTTTCATAGGGAATGACATTGGATTGTGTTGAGATGTCTTTATCACGAGTGTTTGAGTCTGGTCAAGCTTATGTTGCCTTGTCTCGGGCCAAATCCCTAAAGGGTCTCAGGGTATTGAATTTTGACCGATCCTGTGTGCAAGCTGACCCGGATGTCCTGAAATTTTACTCTACTTTGGAACTCTGCAACCCAGACAAAGAAAATCAAACTGAAGGCTTCTTTTTTTGAAATGAGCAGAATTTTAAAGAAAACGTGAAGCATTGGGGAATCATCAAGTTGGCAGGTGGGGAGTGCATGGGGAAACTTTCAAAAGAAATTACTCAGGGAACAAATCCTGTGATATTCGAAATGTAAATATGGATGTGCATGCATGCTCGTATAGGCAGCAAGCTTTATTTGAAATTAGTTTTGAATTTTTTAAATTGTGGCAGCAGACCTATTTTTTACACAGCTGGTGCTACAAAAGCTTTTTTAAATACATGGCCTGTATTTATTTGTGTGTCTGTGCCTGTACATATTTATAATTGTGTGTGTGTGTGTGTGTGTGTGTGTGCATCATCCTATACATGTGTGTTACAGGTTGATGCATAGATTTGTATATTTAACATTGTATAATTTACAACACTGTAAAAATAGTAAAACAATTGATCCACACAAATGTCGATAGTGATTTCTTAGTGATATATAAATATTGCTTTAATTTGTGTGTGAGTGTGTGTGTATAATTTTGCCTTAATCTGTGTGTGTAATTTATCTTTAATCTGTGTGTGTGTGTATAATTTATCTTTAATCTGTGTGTGTGTGTATAATTTATCTTTAATCTGTGTGTGTGTGTGTGTATAATTTATCTTTAATCTGTGTGTGTGTGTGTGTGTTCCTTATTCGTGAATGTTTCTTTGGCATTATCATTATCTGTTCTTCTCTATCATCTCTAATTCATTCAGTATATTTAATCCACAGCACTGTTAGGCTTTCTTTCTACAACTATAATTACATATTTGTAATGTAGTTTGGGCGAATCTGAAGGAGACTACCACCACCTTTTAAATTTGTTGTTTTTCATTTTCTCTTTTCTTTTTTTTTTCATTTTCTCTTTTCTTTTCTTTCTTTTTCTTTTCTTCTTTTCTTAACTTTTTCTTAACTTTTTCAGTGCAATCTTATCAATCACACCCTAAACTTTCCGATTGACAAAAACAATTTGTAAAAATCTCAATATTTTAACAATTTTAGGTGGTGCTCAGTTTTTCATACAACGTTATAGTAAATCGATCCTCCATTTTGGAACCACTCACCGGTATGACATTACCACCTGTAAATTGGTTGATTATCAATTTTTAAAAAATTTTTTTTCAGTGCAATCTTATCGATTAAACCCTAAACTTTCTGATTGACAAAAATATTTGTAAAAATTTCAACATTTAAACAATCTTTTTGTGGGGAGGGCTCAGTTTTTCATACAACCTTATAGTATATCGATCCTGTGCAATTAACTTCTTTGCTTGTGCATATTCAACTACTGAATCCTTTGCGAAATTTTTGAATAAAGCCATTCTTGGAGTTTCCGAGCAAGATGCCATCGTAAGAACTGAAGAAAACTTGAAAAAGACAAAAACAAGAGCAACAAAGCAACCCTAATGCGAGTCGTTCCAAAATGGAGGATTGATTTTCTATAACGTTGTATGAGAAAGTGAGCCCCCACCTAAAATTGTTTAAATATTGAAATTTTTTCCAAATTTTTTTTTTGATAATCAGAAACTTTATGTAATAACCGGTAAGACTGTGAGGAAAAAAGTAAAAAATGAAAAACAACAAATTTAAAGGTGGTGGTATTCTCCTTCATGTCTGTTGTAGTTTGTTCTGCTGAAATAGCTTTCTTTTTTTTTCTTTCTTTCTTTTTTCTTTCTCGTTCAGGAAAAAACAAATAGCAATTTTCTTTTATGAGCCCATTTTAAATTTTCAAAAATTCAATCAAGAAACGTGAAACTTTTTCAAAGTAATTGACCAGATGTGAATAACTATGTTTGTAATGAATTTAATTGGAAAGGTTAAACTGTTCTATTGAGACTTTTTATTATTATACATTAATCTATTCAAGCTAGCATCCTTGTCTTGATTGTTTTAGTCACAATGTTTCTGCTATTGTACCATTAACCTTCTTCAGATGTGTGTTATAATTTGTGACCTTGTTAGAATTTCGACACTACTGAAACCGGAAGTGGGTACAAAAGACAAAAGACATCACAACAAAGTCTTGAGAGATGTAGATTTGTTGCATATAAAATACAATTTTGGCACAAGGCCGAGACAAGGGTAAAAGCTGAAGCTAGTCATCACTTACTATCTTATACCTAGGTAATTAGATTCACAACCCAATCACTTATTACAATTTGCATATTCACCAAAACAAACCATCCAACATCAATTAAACCACCATATACCACAATACCGTATACTCTCAGGGAGCCTAAAAATGCAACCTATGACAAAAAATTTTTCATGATCATAAATTTCTATGTATAAAAATTCTACCTTTAGACAGAATCAAGAAGCACTCTCGCTAAGGGAGAGGGAAGGAAAAAGTAAAAATGGCCATGGGTGGCGGAAAAAATTCTGACTTAGTTGATGTAAAAAAGGGAAGTCAACAAACTGGAGGTTAGGAATTTTGACTTGGATCATAACCAAAGAATCTGAGAACGGCTGGGAATGACACTTACATTAACTAAGTACACAAGTAGGAACTATCTTAACCAGGGGAGGGCTCCACAGGAAACCATTCCAATATGATAAGGAGACTATAAAAGAAAATCAGTACTAACCCCGTTCATGTAAACCAGACTTGTCTCAGTCACCCACCTTTCGTTGAAATCTGTTGAAACTAATCATTTTCTATCAGTTCTAAAATTCGAAAAATGCCAAAGCGTAAAGTAGGAGCAACAGTGGACAACCCTGACAAACCAATCAAGATAAAGCAAAAGTGTGCCACAGCTTCCCATTCACCTGCACCACAGAACTGGGGGGGAATGATACAGGAGGCTTATTTACTGACAGAAGTCTGGTTTGAATCTGTTGGCATGCAGGACAGCAACCAGGTAGCAATGGTTAACCCTATCAAATGCTTTGAACTGATCCAAATTGGTTAGTGCGGTCTGCTTATCATCTTTTACACCATCTAGAATTGTGCACATCAGATGCAGGTTGCTTTGAATTGCTTGGCCTCTCACAGCATAAATCCACTTGGGTCCCAACAGAATCTTGGCAACTGACTGCAAATGCTCTGTAAGGATTTGGGCCATAATCTTTAATTTTGTGTTTAGCAGAGTTCTCAACATCCTTGCTCCTTTTTTTAACAGTGTGACCCCCCCCCCCCCGGAGATCCGGTTGGAGACGAGCCCCTGATGGAACCAGTTGTTGAACACGACAGTTGGGACAAAGATGTGCAATAACCTCAAGTACAATTCATAGAGCACACCATCAAGTCCCAGAGACTTGCCACTGTTGACCTTCTTAAGTGCTGCAAACTTCTCACTCTCTGTAATCTCACCCTTGCAGCTAGCCACTTTAGTTAGCAAAGGCTCCTTGGTAAACCAGCTCCTGAAATGCTTCACACATGTCAGTTGGCTTCAGGGTACGTTCCTGGGTATCGACCTCTTGAATGTAATGATTGCCACCTCGACAGATCTCTTTCTTGTGCAATTCTGCACCTATGTTCACAGCTTTGGAAGACATCTTGCTTAACATGTCTAATTCTAGGGAATCCTCCCCACCCAACCTTCACTTGGTATAGACTATCCTTCAGTGCCTTCACCTTGTTAGCCTTATCTAGTTTGAGTAGCATGCTAAACTCTGTGGTGAAGAGCCTAATCTTATCCTTAAGCCTCTCCCACCACCTATTCCCAATACCCCTCTCACTAGTTCCTACTTTGCTACTGTAGTTAGTTGTCCTGAAAGTCCTGCCTGTTCAATAAAGACAAACAGAACTTCCAGTAGCCAGTCAGGCTTCTAGGCCTATTGTCTAACATCACCTGAGCATAGAAAAGTTTGTGGTCCAAATAGTGTAACCAGTGAAATGTGGGACAATCTAGTAGATCTATGTCAGCCCTTCTGACTAACATTCTAACAACAACATTCTAACATAGCTAACCACCTGGGTAGACGGTCACCTAAATGCCCATATCTACATTTTCTTCCTGGGGTGATCGACTTAGTATCTATCAACAAGACCAAACTTGTTGATCAGATCAAAACTACAATCACTCTGCCTCCTGCTAGCTCCCTGCCCTGTCTGTCTTTGGGTCCAGGACTGCATTTCAGTCTACCATTAAAACTAGTTGCATTGAATCCACCAGGAACAGTCTCAGCTGCCGTGAAAACAAGTCGTTGGCTGCATAAAAAATGGTGCCTTCAAAGGAAGCACTGTTCACAGAAATATTGCCCACAATCAAAGTCCACCCTTGCATCCAGGGTATGCTTAACCAGCAAAGAAACACCTCTGCCCAGTTGGTCCCCATATGCTAATGAAGGCAGCACACAGGCATCAACATTGCAAGCAATTCACAACAGAAGGTCACAAAGCAGGCAGGCAACCTTACTCTGATCCCTTAAGCCATTTGCATTCAGGCAACCTTACTCTGATCCCTTAAGCCATTTGCATTCAGGCAACCTTACTCTGATCCCTTAAGCCATTTGCATTCAGGCTGGCTATCTTGATAGACATGTTTTAAGTCTGAAAATATAAAAACAAAACATTTTATTCTCATACTGGACAGAAATCTATGGGAGTAATGACCCTGATGGCTTGTTTTAGACTCCCTGTGCAATTTCTGACATCATGCATCTGTGATATTTTGGTATCTTTGTGGGTATAATTGACAAAGAAGTGGATACAAATATTAGCGTTGAGAGGAATATTTTATTTTCTTATTTTTACATACTTTCGTGTTAAGTGTCTGCTAGCAAGAGAACACATGTTGCCTGCTTAGAAGCTAGAGAGGGACTGGCCAATCCTTTAGGTCAAGCATGGGTCAGGGAGATAGAGAGAGTAGGGGAAAGAGAAATAGTAGCAGAGAAAGAAAAGGGAATAGTTTTGGGTATCTTAGTTCTTGGGAGTTATTTAGAGACAGAGAGGGTAAAAGAAACAATGTATTCTCTGTATGGTAGTAGTATCTGACCTGAGGTCATTTTGGTTCATTCCGACAATACTCTCCTACCAGGTAACGGAGTTTTTTTTTTTTTTTTTTTTTTTTTTTTAATAATAATAATAAAAGTATTCTTTATCTTTTTTCCATGTGACTCTCCTACCAGAGTTTGTTGTCTTTATTTTATGTTCCTGTACTTCTTCAGGAGGTAAAATATCAGGCTCTTTATTTTTGTTGGTAGTTGTATTTTGTGTACATTTTTGCTTGTTTTCAATGTAAGGTTTTAAACGGTCTATTGAAACTTGTGTATGCGTGTTTGGGTTAGTTTCTATAAGGAAATATTTTGGTGTTCGTTCGAGTACAGTGTAAGGACCTGAATAGGGTGCTTCTAGCGGTTTTCGAACGCGGTCTATTCTAATCCAAACTTTTTTACAGGTTTGCAGTTGATTTGGTACGTAAGATTTTTGTGTTGATTTTTCTCTGTTTGAAAAGTCAGTTAAGTCAAATTTTGCCATGGTTTTATGTAGTTCTCTAGTAAAATCTTGTGTGACTGTTTCTGGGTTTTCCGAATCTATCATTAGGTGTGGCAATAACATTTTTGCACCTGTGACCGCATAAAAAGGGGAAAAATTAGAGCAGTTGGGCATACTTCGAATTCCCAAGAGAACAATTGGTAGGGCTGAAATACAAGATTCTTTTTGGGCCATTATAGCTGCTTTGATGGTTCTGTGAGCTCTTTCTATAAGTCCGTTGCATTGTGGATGATATGACGTTGTTCTTAGCCTATAGAATCCGATAATTTTTGATAATTCCATGAATAATTCACTTTCAAATTGTGTACCTCTGTCTATTATGACATGAAGTGGGACACCAAAGCGAATAATCCACGTATTTACAAACGCTTCTGCAACAGTTTGTGCCGTAATATCTGCTATGGGTTGCGCTTCTATCCATCGACTGGTTCAATCTGTGCATGTTAAAATATATCGACATGGATTAATGTAGGGATTGTTGGAACATTTTGCTGGCAGTAGAGGTCCAATTATGTTGATGTGTACAGTATGGAATCTTGATGACGGTATTTCCAATGTTTGTACTGGCGATTTTGTGTGTCTATATATTTTTGCCTGTTGGCAAGATGTGCATGATGCACATAATTCTTTGATGGTTTTATCCATGTTAGGCCAGTAAAACCTAGCCTTAATCATTTTTATAGATGATTTTATACCTGGGTGTGACACTGAATGCAAACTATCGAAGATGGATTTTCTTAGTGTGCATGGTACAAAAGGTCTGGGGTATGACGTTGATGTATCACACAACACAAATTGGTCTTTTCCAGATATTGTATATTTTTTTAATTCTGGGAAGGACTGTATTTCAGTATCTGCTGTTTGGGCATCTGCAAGTGCTGGGAGGTCGTACATATCGATCTGTACAGCAAATGTTGGGCGTGATAGACAATCTGCTACTACATTTTGATCACCCTTCACATGGGCAATATCTGAGATTAATTCTGTGATTATGGCTAGTTGTCTTTGTTGCCTATCCGATTTTGCTGGTTTTAGGCTGTGGAATGCGCCGCATATTGGCTTGTGGTCTGTTAGAAGTAATACTTTGCGACTTTCTATGAGGTGGTGAAAATGTAATACAGCCAAATAAAAGTTCACGATCAAAAGTGGAATATCTTGTCTGTGTTGCTGTTAGTTTCTTAGACAAATCCTATTGGTATAGGGTTTCCATTAACGACTTGATGTAAGGCAGCACCTACTGCATCAGGCAACATGTGTTCTGTTGCTAGCAGACACGTAACACGAAAGTATGTAAAAATAAGAAAATAAAATATTCCTCTCAACGCTAATATTTGTATCCACTTCTTTGTCAATTATACCCACAAAGATACCAAAATATCACAATGGTGACCCCAACGTGATATTTTGGTATCTTTGTGGGTATAATTGACAAAGAAGTGGATACAAATATTAGCGTTGAGAGGAATATTTTATTTTCTTATTTTTACATACTTTCGTGTTACGTGTCTGCTAGCAACAGAACACATGTTGCCTGCTTAGAAGCCAGAGAGGGACTGGCCAATCCTTTAGGTCAGGCATGGGTCAGGGAGATAGAGAGAGTAGGGGAAAGAAGGAAATTACTGCAAAAGTAATTCAAACTTACCAAAAAGGTAGCTTTTAAAATTCCACTTATCCTATCGGCACAATGCTTCTATGACGGTCTTTGGGAATCCAATTCGTAAAAGTTCAAATAATCTATTACTCTTGGGGTCATCAGGAGAGAATGTGCACCGTTTCGGGGCCTTTCTCTCTACGGTTTTCATTGCACACCGGCCCCCCTCACTGATGTGAGGCCCCATTGTATTTTACCAACCGTTTCAACGAAAAGCAAAACTGATTTTAAAATAAACGGTTAAAGAGAAAAATATTTTCACGTTTTTCTCCATGTTAGCGCGAAAAAGTTAGCATATTGTTCTATTACGACATATTCCACGTCGCGCCTCTCTTTTTCCAAATCCACATTGAACCATTTTCTGCTAACTCTATTAATTTCTTTATACTGCGGGCTCTGTTACGGCCTTTTATTCCTATTTTACCCAAAAATTTGTACAGGGTGCTTGACGCAAATCCTCTTGCTCCAATTTCCACGGCCTTAATGCTTACACTATAACCTTCTTTTTCCAGCTGTGATTTTAAATCGTCGTATTTACTTTCTTTAAAATCATGGCTCTGTTCCATTCGGCTTTCATAAGGAATTGTTAATTCCACTAAAATGATGTTCTTATTTGAGAACAGAACAATATCTGGTCGAAAACCCTTTTTTGGGATTATTTTTGGGTAATTGATACTCCAGCCTTTAAGGTCTGCAGAGACTTCCCAATCATTACCAGATTTAAGAAAGTTTTGTCCAAGTGTAGCTAAGTTTTTGGGCTGTTTAGAAGAGGCATAAATTCTTCCTCCTTTTGTAACAAATTTTTGGGTTGACTTCGAAGAATCAGGCTTCATATACTTTTTTATGACTCTGACCAACTCATCCAAAACATTATTATGTCTCCATGTATATCTTCCATTGGCCAGAGCTGTCTTACAGGAACTAAGGACATGTTCTAATGTCTGAGGTTTTTCTTTGCACAAGGGACAAGTTGGATCATTTTCTTTTTTCCATTTCACTAGGTTGTTTTTAGTCGAAAGCATATCATATGTAGACCGTATCAAAAAATTCAACCTAATAGGAGCCATTTGCCAAATATCTTGCCAATTAAGAGATTTCTGTAGGGCTTGCTCCCAGTTTGTCCATTGGCCTTGTTGCGATTGTTGAACACCTTTTAAGAGTCTTTTATTATCCTCGTCGTTCCTTACATCCTGGATGACCATGTTTCGGCGATCCTTCCCAGACGTTTTCGACCACCACTGGTTCTCAATTCTTCCTAACCCTTGAGTTCCAGCTTGAGTGTATCCAATGACTTCTTTGAAGGCTAGATGGTCGTTAGCACTTTTTATTGTGTCTCTGACCTTCCACTTTCTGCCTGTTTTTAAAGTAGGATTTAACGATCTAACTACTTTATCCTTTGAGTCATCTAACATCAATTGTAGCCTGAATTTTTCGGATTTGAATTCTTCTACAATTGACTTAAACGGCAATTTTAATTTTGCCTGTCTACAATACAACGCAATATCAGAGAGACCTGGAGGTAAACCCAACCATTTTCGAATATATTTATTTATTGCTCTCTCCATTGTCTCTACTTGATTTATGCCAAATTCATACACAAGAAGGGGCCACAAAAGCATAGGAATAAATACGTGTTGAAGACACCACACCTTGTATTTTCCTTGGAGCGGACACAAATTGATTTTATTAAGACCCTCTTTTAAAGCCTGACTTGTTTCCTTAATTTGGTTGGAATCATTTATTTGGTGATCATACCAACGGCCCAAACTTTTAACTGCTTTCTCTGTCACAGTAGGTATTCTTTGTTTCCCTACTTCGAAATTTATATTTTCTTTTAGTTTTCCTTTCCTAAGAGAAAGACTTCTAGATTTGTTAGGTTTGAATGCCATTCTGCACCAACCTATCAAATTGTCCAATAAGCTTAACAGTTTGCGCGTCGAATCTTCCTTACTCGAAAGGATCGTAGTATCGTCCATAAACGCTTTTATTGGTGGTACTTGAACACCCCCACCTAGCTCTACAAAAGCAGCCTTGTTTTCTGCGGCTTTCAGAATCAGTTGCATTGCTAGAACAAAAAGTATGGGTGATACCGTACAACCCATTGCAATGCCAGCTTCTAGTTTATTCCATTTAGTGGTGTAATCCTTCGTTGTAAAGCGCATGAGAAAACCATCAAAATAGGCTCCTAGCATATTCGATATTTCCTCTGGAATATGGAATAATTTTAATGCTAATTTTATCATTTGGTGGGGTACCGATCCATAGGCATTAGCAAGATCCAACCAAATCACATCCAAATTTTTCTTATTTGTTTTTGCTCTTTTTATTGCCTCCCAGATCATGTTTCCGTGTTCCAAACAACCAGCTATTCCTGGGAGAAATAGTAGCAGAGAAAGAAAAGGGAATGGATTTGGGTATCTTAATTCTTGGGAGTTATTTAGAGACAGAGAGGGTAAAAGAAACAATGTATTCTCTGCATGGTAGTAGTATCTGACCTGAGGTCATTTTGGTTCATTCCTACACATCCATCTAGGACAAGACAAAACCACCAACGTCCAAGGGATATATTAGTTTTATCAGCTTGTATCATGAGGGGTGGAGAAGTACTTGGACCCACCCTGTATAGCAATTGGACAGTTTTTTTTTAGTTCGGATGATATCAACAGGAATGATGATATCAAGCGTCCTTTGCTTCAAACACACTTTCAGAAACCTCCCTTTGTCCCTTACACATGGGGTTTGGGGAAAATTATGGGAGTTTTCTATAAACTTTCTATCAACAGAAGTGAGTTTGAATAACGGGCCTAGGAGAGATTTCTTTTGGTTGGTCAAGTCCTCCAGCCAGTTCAATTTACTTTACAGTTTAAAGCTGGTATATAGATTATGGTGCTATTGTAGGAATTTAGTTTCTTTCTTCAACTGGATAAGGTTCTCTTGGTATTTGGGTTGGGTCCATTGACATGAGTGTGACAAACTATTGACTAAGCATAACGCCAAGTTAAAAATTCTGGTACACATTTCTGGTTCTACCATCATGGGCATCATTCTCGCCTTGTACGTCAACATGTTGGGGATCTTGCCAAAAATTTTTTTCTGCCAAGATGACTTTTTTTAAAATCGTTTCACCCCAAGCAAGGCAGTAATGCCATTGATGCGCAGGGGGCTACATAAGAGAAAAAGATTAGATAGGAGGAGAGTAAAGAGAAAGACAAACCAGTTACAGGGGGTGTCAGAGAAAGGAGCAAGAGAAGGATGGGAATACAGGTGTGAT
Organism: Ascarosepion bandense; assembly: GCA_037127315.1. Lineage (NCBI taxonomy): Eukaryota > Metazoa > Mollusca > Cephalopoda > Sepiida > Sepiidae > Ascarosepion > Ascarosepion bandense. Next base: position 1,902,156 of record JBBBDQ010001236.1, on the reverse strand, counting down.
GACAGTTGCAAAGGTTTGAGAGAAAGGAAAGATATACAGGGTGGTACAAAGTTGCCAGTGGCAAGCCTCGCCATGTTTGTTTAAGCTGAGACCTCCACTACTTCGCTGTACCAAGAAAAGAAGGCCCTCGGCCTATCACCGTTAATATCCACTGGGGCTCCGTGGACGGTTATTTAACTTCTTGTCCCCAAGTATTCTGTTTGTAGATAGATGAATTTTGTTGCCAGGGTGCTTCCCGCCAACTTCTTTGACTTTTCCTCTGTAGCCAGTAAGGTGTTTCTCCTTGTTTAAATTTTTGGGCCTATCTTGAAGCTCTTCAAGGTCTCCTCTATCGTCTCTCAACTGACATTAGTTTTTGAGTTCCCATGTTGGTGGTAAGTAGTGAAACAGTTCTTGTTTTCACTGCATCATTTGCCTCCAGAATAATGAGTAATTCTTTCTCATTGATGTATGAATCATACTGTTCTTTTAGGGCTTTGTGATATTTTGCATTCTTTTGGGGTCTGCCCTTACCTCAGGCCATTTTTTTTTTTTTTTTTTTTTTTTTTTTTACTGGTTACATTTCTTCCATATTTATCATTTCTGCCATGAGAGTACCAGCCGGTTCTATCGCAGCCAAATAATGTTATAATTTTGCCTATATAATTTCTAGCGTTTTATCCTGGAACTTAGGAGTCACAAGCAGGCAATGAAATAACTCAAAAAGAAAACTCAAATTGGGTTTTCAAATGTTAGATAAAAAACGAATTACTAAAGGAAAGAAAAAGACATACACAAAAAAAAAAACTCAAAATGGCCTTTTAAACATTAAACAGAATAAAAAAAAAATGAATTACAACAAAAATTAAATTATGCCTAATCTTTTGAGATATATATATATTCGGAGTCGACACTAGAAATGACGAAAACAATAAGTGGCTATATACATGTTTGTTCTTACTCTGATACAGAATAACTACTACATCATGCAGTCTGATTTTGCTACACTTTTTAAGTGAAGAGTTCTACTAAGGGAAGTAATCGTATGATACAACATCTCCCCTTTTTTTTTTTATTAAAGTTATTCGGGTAATATTTATTATTTCTTTGTTATTTTTCTTCACTAGAGTTCCGGTTTAATTTAATATCTAAAGGGATCTCACTTGGGTAACTTCTACAGATCAAATCTCTGTGGTGTTCTTATAGTTCTATTGGAATGGCGTAGTGTAGTTGTCATTTGGAAAGGTTTGTTCTACTTTATCGATGGTGTTGACATTGGGGGATGTGATGACAATGTGTTACTGTTTGGGGAGTCGGGTGTCTGCGTTAGTATTCCTTGTTGGCTGTTGTTGCTGCAAAGGTCTGATCTGGATGTCTTAGTCCTGGTTGGTCTGAGGAACTGCCAGTTCCTGCGATGGATGTTTCCATTCGTATATTTTACCCAGTAGGACCTGGGCTCTTTTGTAGCCTCTACGATTTCTCCTGGCTCCCACAGCTTAGTGTTCTTGTCCTGGGTGTAAATCAGTCAATGGTGCATGTTGTTGCTTGTTTACTTTATCATACTGCTCTTTCTCTCTGTCTTTACTTTTCTGCAAGCAATCTCTAGTGTGTTCATCTCCTAGTTGTTGTTTGGAGATGAGGGGTGTTCTTATTAGTCGGTCATGGAGTATTTCTGCCAGTGATTTAATGTCACTTGATATTGGTGTTGCTCTGTAGGCCATCATAGTTAAGTGGCGGTCTTTGGCCTTCAGTAATAATTTTTTGCAGACACCTACCATTCTCTCCGTAAATCCATTAGATTGTGGGTAGTGGGGTGAGGAAGCAATATGCTTGAAATTGTATTTCTTGGAGAAGTTAGCAAACTGTCTCCTTGCATATTGTGGTCTATTGTCCATTGTATATGATTTCCAGTACTCCTAGTTCCTTGAATATCTGTTTCAGCTGGTTTATCACATCTGTGGATGTAGTGGCATAGAGACGTCTTACGAATGGATGCTGCTGAATTGGTCGGCTACAAGGGTAGTTCGATGTCTACCCTGGGGTTGAAATTTTTCAGTATTGTGGCTTTTTTATTTCTTTCTTTATACTTTGGAAGGCCTCCTCTTGTTGAGAAGTCCAGATGAAGTTTTTGTCTTGTGAGATCAGGTCACGAAGTGGTTTTGTTAGTGTTGCTAAGTGTGGGGTGAATCTGTTCAAATAATTCACTAACCTCAGGAAACTTGTTAACTGTTTCTGATCCGCAGGAGGATTCATATCTGTAATTGCCTCGATTTTCTTTGGATCCAGCTTTAATCCATGCCTGGAGATTATATGCCCAAAGAAGATTATCTGTTGTGTGTACTTTTAGTTTATCCGGGTTGAATTTACAGTTCCTTACTGTAGCTCTTGTGAGCAGTTCTTTAAGTGCAGTGTCATGATCACTGCTGTCTTCTTCAAATCCGTAAACAATTGTGTCATCAGATATGGGCAGTACAGTTTTTTGTCTCCAAAGTTTTCAAACATGGTTGTCTGGAACTCTTCATGTGTACATTTGACACCCATTGGGAATCTTTCAAACAAATAGCATCCAAATGGGGTTATGAAGGTTGTCAGTTCTTTTGATTGTTGGTCGAGCTTCATCTACCAGTACCCTGATTTGATATCAATACTGGTAAACCACTTAGCTCTGTAGGGTGTTCAGTGATGCTTGGTAAATTGGCCTTGTGCCAAACATGTCCAAAGTTCCCACAATTTAAATTTCAGAAGGTTAAAAGTTTGTTGTTGAAATGTGAAAGGAAAATATTTTGTGTGTATATCTGTGGAGTAGTTTTTGCACTGAAGTTATAATCGGGCTATGTCAGTTGCTAATCGACTTAACGCACCCAAAATGTTAGGAACTTGGTAATCTTCCATTGAAAGCTGACTCCATTGGTATTCGGCTAACTGCCGACTAATATCAACTGCCTAGTAGTTCTACTGAACTCTAATAGAAGAAGGAAATTACTGCAAAAGTAATTCAAACTTACCAAAAAGGTAGCTTTTAAAATTCCACTTATCCTATCGGCACAATGCTTCTATGACGGTCTTTGGGAATCCAATTCGTAAAAGTTCAAATAATCTATTACTCTTGGGGTCATCAGGAGAGAATGTGCACCGTTTCGGGGCCTTTCTCTCTACGGTTTTCATTGCACACCAGCCCCCCTCACTGATGTGAGGCCCCATTGTATTTTACCAACCGTTTCAACGAAAAGCAAAACTGATTTTAAAATAAACGGTTAAAGAGAAAAATATTTTCACGTTTTTCTCCATGTTAGCGCAAAAAAGTTAGCATATTGTTCTATTACGACATATTCCACGTCGCGTCTCTCTTTTTCCAAATCCACATTGAACCATTTTCTGCTAACTCTATTAATTTCTTTATACTGCGGGCTCTGTTACGGCCTTTTATTCCTATTTCACCCAAAAATTTGTACAGGGTGCTTGACGCAAATCCTCTTGCTCCAATTTCCATGGCCTTAATGCTTACACTATAACCTTCTTTTTCCAGCTGTGATTTTAAATCGTCGTATTTACTTTCTTTAAAATCATGGCTCTGTTCCATTCGGCTTTCATAAGGAATTGTTAATTCCACTAAAATGATGTTCTTATTTGAGAACAGAACAATATCTGGTCGAAAACCCTTTTTTGAGATTATTTTTGGGTAATTGATACTCCAGCCTTTAAGGTCTGCAGAGACTTCCCAATCATTACCAGATTTAAGAAGGTTTTGTCCAAGTGTAGCTAAGTTTTTGGGCTGTTTAGAAGAGGCATAAATTCTTCCTCCTTTTGTAACAAATTTTTGGGTTGACTTCGAAGAATCAGGCTTCATATACTTTTTTATGACTCTGACCAACTCATCCAAAACATTATTATGTCTCCATGTATATCTTCCATTGGCCAGAGCTGTCTTACAGGAACTAAGGACATGTTCTAATGTCTGAGGTTTTTCTTTGCACAAGGGACAAGTTGGATCATTTTCTTTTTTCCATTTCACTAGGTTGTTTTTAGTCGAAAGCATATCATATGTAGGCTGTAACAAAAAATTCAACCTAATAGGAGCCATTTGCCAAATATCTTGCCAATTAAGAGATTTCTGTAGGGCTTGCTCCCAGTTTGTCCATTGGCCTTGTTGCGATTGTTGAACACCTTTTAAGAGTCTTTTATTATCCTCGTCGTTCCTTACATCCTGGATGGCCATGTTTCGGCGATCCTTCCCAGACGTTTTCGACCACCACTGGTTCTCAATTCTTCCTAACCCTTGAGTTCCAGCTTGAGTGTATCCAATGACTTCTTTGAAGGCTAGATGGTCGTTAGCACTTTTTATTGTGTCTCTGACCTTCCACTTTCTGCCTGTTTTTAAAGTAGGATTTAACGATCTAACTACTTTATCCTTTGAGTCATCTAACATCAATTGTAGCCTGATTTTATCGGATTTGAATTCTTCTACAATTGACTTAAACGGTAATTTTAATTTTGCCTGTCTACAATACAACGCAATATCAGAGAGACCTGGAGGTAAACCCAACCATTTTCGAATATATTTATTTATTGCTCTCTCCATTGTCTCTACTTGATTTATGCCAAATTCATACACAAGAAGGGGCCACAAAAGCATAGGAATAAATACGTGTTGAAGACACCACACCTTGTATTTTCCTTGGAGCGGACACAAATTGATTTTATTAAGACCCTCTTTTAAAGCCTGACATGTTTCCTTAATTTGGTTGGAATCATTTATTTGGTGATCATACCAACGGCCCAAACTTTTAACTGCTTTCTCTGTCACAGTAGGTATTCTTTGTTTCCCTACTTCGAAATTTACATTTTCTTTTAGTTTTCCTTTCCTAAGAGAAAGACTTCTAGATTTGTTAGGTTTGAATGCCATTCTGCACCAACCTATCAAATTGTCCAATAAGCTTAACAGTTTGCGCGTCGAATCTTCCTTACTCGAAAGGATCGTAGTATCATCCATAAACGCTTTTATTGGTGGTACTTGAACACCCCCACCTAGCTCTACAAAAGCAGCCTTGTTTTCTGCGGCTTTCAGAATCAGTTGCATTGCTAGAACAAAAAGTATGGGTGATACTGTACAACCCATTGCAATGCCAACTTCTAGTTTATTCCATTTAGTGGTGTAATCCTTCGTTGTAAAGCGCATGAGAAAACCCTCAAAATAGGCTCCTAGCATATTCGATATTTCCTCTGGAATATGGAATAATTTTAATGCTAATTTTATCATTTGGTGGGGTACCGATCCATAGGCATTAGCAAGATCCAACCAAATCACATCCAAATTTTTCTTATTTGTTTTTGCTCTTTTTATTGCCTCCCAGATCATGTTTCCGTGTTCCAAACAACCAGCTATTCCTTGGGACACCGCCCTTTTGTACAGAAGTGTCGATATAATCATTTGCAAGGAGATATCTGGTTATTCGTGAGGCCAAAACTGCGAAAAATATCTTTCCTTCTACATTGAGCAGCGAAATTGGACGAAATTGTTTAATGTCCTTAGAGTTCTTTTCTTTTGGTATATAAACCCCATCTGCTATCATCCATTGACTGCTAATATGGCGTTTTCTCCAGGCAATATGTATATTTGTATGTAGCCATTTAAGAACGCTTGGACATTTTTTATATAGAAGAAAAGGTATTCCATTTGGTCCAGGTGAAGATTTATTTCTAGTTTTGAATATTATTCGTTTTATTTCTTCACGTGTGGGCGGTTTTGAATCAAATTTGATATTTGGTTCAATCGGCTGAAATAAATTATCATTATGGTCTAATGGTTTATGTTTATTTCGATCAGAGTACGTATTTCTTAAATGTTCTTCTAGAACATTTTGTTCCACTTTGAGTACTCCTGATCTAGGTTGATCAAATATGTTCCTTGCATATTTAAACGGTTCTCGAAAGAAACGCTCTTGTTCTTTTTTCCTCTTCACTCGTCTTTTTCTTAAATTTTCTGCTCTGCTAAGAGCGTTATGTTTTTGTTTCAGGTCGTGCCAAATACTCATCAGACCTTCTTTTTCTTCACTATTAGCTGTACTGATTAGTTTTTTCAAATGTCTTTTTTTATTTCTAAGATCCAGCATCAATCTTTGCCGTCTGTTCTTCTTTGCTGGTGATTTATCCTTTGATTCTTTTACGCTGTAGATTTCCCTACAAACGTCATAGATGATTTTGCTACTTTTAATTAACCTTTCGTTATACTCCTTATTTCCTAGATGTTTACGAAGCTTATTGATTATGATGGTATCAAGCATAATCCAGGCTTCCGAGTTGGATGCTGATGGAAATTTGATTCTTGGTAATCTGGGTTGTGACCTAAACTCTGGTTCAACAGCGTGGATATCCTCGGCACTGTGGTATCCATCCTGGCTTAGGTTTTCTGACGTCTTATCTGAGTATACAGAGCGCTGCTCCTGAACTGTTATTCGGGAATCACAACCCATCTTAGTCAGGTGAATCTTAGCTCCTTTCTGGGACCTGAATTTCCGACCGCAGACACATGGAAATTCCATAGAGTTTTCTCTATTCGTTAGTCCATTTCCAGTTCCAAATCGTTGTCGGGTAATCCGTTTGGGGTCATCATTCTCCCTCCCTTTCGGTGAACCCTGAGGGCATTTTCCTTTAAGCTTTCGTTTAGCAGTATTAAAATGAACTCTGGGTTGCTAGCCCGGTGAGATCATCTGGTCTTTCCCAGTGTCCCCCGTCTTTCCAGGTGTCATCTGGACTTTTCCCAGATGCCATTCTGTCTATTCCTGAAAGTCAACGGCCTAGCCATATGTCTGAAGAAGGAAATTACTGCAAAAGTAATTCAAACTTACCAAAAAGGTAGCTTTTAAAATTCCACTTATCCTATCGGCACAATGCTTCTATGACGGTCTTTGGGAATCCAATTTGTAAAAGTTCAAATAATCTATTACTCTTGGGGTCATCAGGAGAGAATGTGCACCGTTTCGGGGCCTTCCTCTCTACGGTTTTCATTGCACACCGGCCCCCCTCACTGATGTGAGGCCCCATTGTATTTTACCAACCGTTTCAACGAAAAGCAAAACTGATTTTAAAATAAACGGTTAAAGAGAAAAATATTTTCACGTTTTTCTCCACGTTAGCGCGAAAAAGTTAGCATATTGTTCTATTACGACATATTCCACGTCGCGTCTCTTTTTTTCCAAATCCTAAAGAACTATGAACTTCCTAAGAACTCTTTATTTATTGTATATAATACTATTGTGGCACAAGGCCGGTTTGGGAGGCGGGGGGTAAACTCAAGTTGGTCTTCAGTACCTATCCTATACCTAGCTAATCTGACTCACGACCCAAACATACTTTTCAATTTTCTCATCTAATCCTGACCCAGACAAGATAAAACGGGGAAAAAATAAAAACCCGGGAAAATGGGAATCTCGACCTGGATCATAACAAAAGACAATACCGGGGACAGGCTAGGAATCACATTCATTCCCATTAACTAGGTACATAAAAAGAACTACCTTAACCAAGGGAAGGGTTTCAAAGGAATCCACCCCGATGTGACTAGCAGATCTAAAATAGAAAATCAATGCCAGCCCCGTTCATGCAAACAAGGCTTGCCACATTTACTCACCTTTCGCTAAAGCCTGTCGAGTTCAACTGTTTCCAATCAGATCTAATCTTAATTTTGAGCTGATGTTCAAAATATCGGATCAGATCATGATGTGAAAATTGGTCACTCCACAAGACTTTTTCCAGTCGCATCGTCCATATCACCATTCAAGCCACATTTGACCAGCAAAGTAACTCCTCTGGCCAATTGGTTCCCATATGCTGAGTAGTCGACAAAGTCGTTGGACAGCACACAGGCATCAATGTTGCAAACAAAGTGAGTCTCTTGGATCGCGGCCACATCCACGCCGAAAGACAAGAGGTCCCGAAGCAGGCGGGCCGCCTTACTCCAATCCCTCAAGCCCTTCGCATTCAAACTAGCTAACTTGATTGACATCCGTTAGATCTGAAAGTAGAAAAAGAGAAATTACTTCTAATCACATATGGGGTAAAAATCTCTGGCAATAGGGACCCCGACGGACTGTCCGAGGGAACCAGTTCCCTACATCGGACAGAATTCCGTCCGTCTAGGACAGTCCCATCGATGTCTGTGGGATAGTTTAGTTTTAAGACCCTATATATACAGGGGTGGAACAAAGTAGGGACCGTCCATGTACATAATTTGGTTATTTTACGCAACTCTGGTGTACCGGTGTGTGTTATGTCAATGTTCTTGTAAAAAATCTTTGGCCGCAGCCAAGTGGTCCCAGACCCTCAGGTCCGCCCCCCACCCCGTACTACGGATAAGGGTGATGACACCTGGGGCCTTGAGAAAGTTCTTTGGGTTGTCAGTGGATTTTCCGTCGATGGCGGTCAGCTTCAACAGTGGTTTTGTAGGGGATTTGGTAAGTGCTTGGTTGATGTGCTTCCGTATTTTACGGGTATTGCTCTCGAGATTAGTTCCCCCACAAATACAACACAATGTTTTACAATCGCGCAAAAGAAATGGAATAAGTCACAACGAACATTAAACAACAAACAATTTAATATGTATAAAATAAAATTAGCATGTGGAAACAAATAAAATACAAGATGTGAAAAATTGCCTTTTGGAAAATAAAGTTTGGCAAGAAGTTAAATTTGTTTAAAGGTGTGTGTAAGTTTATATTAACGGAGTCCGTAAATAAGTCGTTCTTACTTACATTAAGTTCATCTCGGGTGGCAACAGCATGTCGCGTTGATGAAAGAAAGTTTGTCGGGTTTTTCCTTTCACGGCCATCTGTAGCTAGGTCATGAACTTTGGTGTGGAAGAATGACTTGGCCGGACAAAGTATCGGTTACATGCTGACTTAATGGCTAGCTTGGTGACTGACCTTTTCTTCCTAACTGTGTGTTATTTATATACCATAATAGTGGATCAAAGAATCTTCCTAACATTTAGGTGTGAAGACATTTATTGACCAATCAGATTTGTATTTTACTATTTTGTTTTGGGGCCTAAATATTTTTTGTTAATTGACTTCCGATCCTATTTTTCTAGAATGTTCTTATTCTATGTTTTTAGCTGATTGGTTGAGAAATATAAAAATGTAATTTAAATTCTAATGCCGTTTTGATCCAAAATTTCTATAATGTTTTTATGTATTTTCTTATTGCTTATTTTAATAGAAAAAAAATGTGTATCCCATAGTTTTAAAAGGCTCTTCCTTTGAGCCGACCAATCCTTGGACACTTCTTTTATGTCTATTTGACAAAGGACTTCTTCCTTTCTTCCTTCAGGAGGGAATTTTTTTTTGGGGTTTGGAAGGAGTGGTGGAGGGGTACTTGAGTGGGGTAAGCTGCGAAACAAGGTTCAGTGGGATTTTTTGGCAGGGAAGAGGGAAGGCTCTTTGCCTTTTGAGCGTAAGATATTATTTGTCTCTTCAGAGACACTGGCAGAGATGAACAATTTTGTTTCACATTCATGGTGTTTCTGCTCTTTTGAAGCACTTTGGGGTTTTTTGTAGTTTCTTCTTTTTCCCTGCTTTGCTTCAAAGAGGACAATCTTTTGTCCGTTGTTTCCACCTCCATTTTCTCCACTGTCTCTGTTGGTTTATCTACCACTGGTTTGTCTGCCAATGGTTTATTAGCCACTGACTTGTCTGCCACTAGTTTAGTTTCTCCATTGCAGGTGTAGCCTTTTGTATATTTTTTGCCCCTCCCCTGCATCCTGCTTGGGTGGCGAAGTTGACTTCTCTGGTGGTGGAGACGTTTTTGATTTTTTTCTGGCGGCCATTTGCCATTCACCGTCCTTCGAAGTTGCTACTGCCTCTTTTTATGTTTCCTTTGCCGCTACTGGTTGCTGAGCTGGCTGAGATTTCGGGGCCGGATCCTTGGTTGGACACGTTTTGGTGACGTGATCCGTGCCCCCACAAATCCAAGAACCCGGCCATCAGCCCTCCACCACCACAAAGATTGAGTGACCCCTGCAGATCTCTAAACTGTTTACGTGTCACCGTCACCTGCAGGGAAATATTGCCAGTTGCGAATCCAGCTTTTGAAGTGACAGAATTCACCTCCGCCACTCTTCCATATTTTGCAAAAAATGCTCCCACATGGTCTTCCCTGATATCCATGGGAACCCCGTGCAGCGTCACGTGTTTTACAGGTTTCCATGTAATCAGTCTGCAATTTTAGTGCCTATATTGCTAACGATGTTCCAGCCAGTTGTTTGGACTCCTCAGTTGTTCCAAGCAGGGCGTCCCACATGGCATGACTTCTAGCGATCACCTTTGCTCTGATTTTAAGCATTTTAATTGCCTCCTCGATGGTCTCCCTGCTAACTCCCACAAATTTTTAGGTTTTAGGGTCTTTTGTGAGCAGGGAGATAATCCTCGGCTCAATAAACTGCATTGTTTCTGGCACTGACAGTAGTTCAGTCCTGAAAATGTAGTTGGCGTATTTCTCTTGTCCTTTGTAATAAGCCTCGCCCTTTCTCATGTTCCCGTCTTTCCACCCAGAAGTAGAAGGGATGGCCGATTCTGACCTTTTTTGAGGCCTGTGAACTGGCATTATTTTCAGAATTCCACGCCGAGCTGGCTGGAATTGTCGATCCTCGAGTTTCTACACTTGGTACATTCTACTCCACTTCTTTCCCACTCCAGATTGAGGCTGAGGGAATTGGCAACTGAAGCATTAACAAAGACTCTTCCATAATGCGCTCCTGCCAAGGGAGGCTGTTCGTATTAGTATTTTCTATGTCTGAACATACTGTTTTTTTTTTTCCGTACCAAATTTCAAGAACGAATTTTCTGTTAACAAAACATGCCAAAACGAATTAACTTCTCCCGTTAACTCTTATTTATATAGGAGGGAGAGTCTATTATCTGAGGAATAGGTGTGTTTTCCCATAACAATATTAAAATAAAGATTTATTAACAATGGCAAAATTGTGAAATTTCGTTAACTGAACACGACAACACATTTGGGAGAAAATGTTCATTGAGAAAATGCATGCAGTTTTGTAGTTAAAATTGTTCGTATAGAAATGTACGTATTTAAAATGTCCGCAGAAGTTTAGAGTTCATGGTTGTGTAGTAGCAGAATGTAAAGTCTTTGTTTCTTCCTTTTTTTAGTGGGTCGCAACAGGTTGAGAGAAAGAGAATGCAAAACAAATAAAGGAGTAGTACTTAACATGTGTCCATTTTGTTGTGTTCTCTTTAGCGGCGTGGTATAAATATGAAGAAAAGGACGTTGGATGAAGAGGTCAAATAAAACTGTGGGGTGTCCTGCGTCTGGGTTGACTTCTTGAATTTTCTTTCGTTACATTGCCACCAGGTTGTCAGCTAACTGTTCCCATGTTGACTGCCTTTTGATGTGGAGTGACGTGGTTTAAATAGTGAAACTTCTCATGATGCCAGTTCCGGTGAAGCTTTTTCAGTTACGTATGAAAATACGTCATATATAAATTTGCTGTTTTTAATCCAGTCAGCATTCAGAATTAGCTTTTCACACTGACTTTTGGGTTTTTCTTAATTGGGTTTTTCCAAAGTCGTTTGAATCTCTTTTTTTGCGGGTGTGCAATTTTACTTTGGGTTTTTCTCAAATGTTGTCGTTTGAATCCGATTTTGCGGGTGTGCAATTTATTTTGTGTATTTTAGTTGGTTGAGGGATTATATAGGATTTTTATCCTATAGCTCCATAAAGTCTAAATACCATGTCTTCAAATGTGGGTTTTACAAAGTGTGGTGTTTGTACCACTTTATTCAGGTCATTCAGGTCAAGATAGTGTTACTGACCTGTTTGCTTTTGGAATGCAAATGAATGAGTTCACCCATGGGGTTAGTTTAGTTATGGGCAATATTATACCTTGTTCAACAAGGGAGTCCAATTCTACCTTGAATTTTTCTTTCAGGGCTACTGGGATCCTTCGTGTAATGTGGACAACTGCCTCGGGAACTCTAGTCAAGAAAAATAATAAATATTACCCGAATAACTTTAATAAAAAAAAAAAAGGGAGATGTTGTATCATACGATTACTTCCCTTAGTAGAACTCTTCACTTAAAAAGTGTAGCAAAATCAGACTGCATGATGTAGTACTCATTCTGTATCAGAGTAAGAATAAACATGTATATAGCCACTTATCGTTTTTGTCATTTCTAGTGTCAACTCTGAATATATATCAAAAGAAATAAAGGAGAAAACAAATAAAAGGAAAAAATCAAAACATAAACTGAAGATCAAATAACATATTTCACAAATAATGGAAAGAAAAGTGAAACACTTATTGTCAATTAACTGTTGCTCAAAAAATCTTTGTTGGGCAAAATATATAGTGGAGTTTTAATATGATATCCAATTTTCTTTTCTCATAGATCTTTTTTCACAATCAAAACTGCCTAATGTATTTTTGTGGATTGTTGACACTTTGTTGATTGAAGACTTGAGCTTTGTTTCACTCTTTTATTCAAGACTAGCAGTATAGCCTGGTGTTGCTTGGGTGTAATGAAAGCTTTAAAACTAATCCATGGTCCTGGAGCTTAGACTCAGCCTAAAGAATATTTGTGTGAAGTTTGGTGAGAATCGGATAAAAATTGTGGATTTGTATAAAGGACATACAGACAGATAAACAGACACACACACAAACATCTTGCTTTTTATATATATATATATATATATATATATATATATATATATAATCGATTTTCTGCACTATTGTAAGAACTGCAACCTTGAAACTTCTGAATATCGTTTCTTATGTCTTTGTCTATGAGTGTATCAAATTTGATTAAAATCAGACCACTCCTTCTATAACCCGATTTTTTTCGATTGATTTTCAATATTTATCTGGGGTACCTCGACAAAAAACCTAGCTAAGAACACTTATAGTAAATTTTCAAGAAAATTGGTTCAGCCATTTCAGAGTCTATAGGTAACGGACACACACAGACACATACATACATGCAGACAAAGTTCCATTTATAAATAAGTTTAGATAGATAAAACTGCAGTGTGAAGTTTTAATTTTTGCTTTTCTTTTTGTGAACTTCTCATTAAAAACTTGACAATTGTGGCTGTCTTTGTTTAAAGCTGAAAGCATCGACATCCTGCAGCCTTGGCTGAGATAGAACTCACTACACCCCTCCAGTATTCCCTGTGCATTTGGAACCTTGGCACAGTTTATACAGAAATTCATAACCTTGTTAAATAGCTGAATGCTTGATGCTTCGCCAGGGCTACCAAGGGTGTTTTTATTGTGACACCAACACTAGGTGGGTTGCCTCCAGGCCCCATCCTGTTATTTAACCCATAACTGGAGGGAAGTGACAGATTAATACCTTTCCCAAGGGTACCAGTGCTTAAGTGAATGCAGGGTACTCAACTGGAATTCAAACTCGGCTCACCGATTTCTCTTTACAAGCCAACATCCACTGTGCCACAACGCACATCCAAGCTGAAATCACTGTTTGAAGTTGTAAATGTTACTCTTCATGTGGAATTTGATATGAATTTCATCATTTGCATTTAGCTTTCCTCCCTCACTGGGAAAACGTTATATTGATGTAGTAGATATTAAAAATGATGTGTGCAAAGACACAGCTGATGTCACTGACCTTGACAGTAGACACTCGGCTACCAACAGAAGGAAATTACTTGAAAAGTAATTGAAACTCACTTGGAAATGAACTGATTGTATAATGCTACTCATGCCAGTGACACTTCCACCGAGCTTTACTACAGCATATAATTTCATTGAATGTCTTTTGATTGTCTTCTTAAATTTACATTTAAATTAATTTGGGGTCTTCAGAAGAGATATTGCACTCTTTTGGGGCCTTCCTATCAACAGTTTCACTTGCATGCTGGCCACTCTCACTTATGTGAGGACCCATTTTAATGATATACTACTATTTCCAGTTTATAGTAGATAGACTAGTTCAAATATCCAACGCCGAAATTAGATTTACAAAATAACGGCAAACCTGAGAACACATGAACCTTATTATGTCTTCATGATCAGATCATGTCGTCGTGTTTGCTGAAACACTCCACGGAATATATTTTTTTTCCATATCCACATAAAAATATTTTGAGTTACTGTGAACATGAAAGGGCGACTAGCGGCGGCTCTGGAAAAAAGAGAGTTCGTTTGTGTCTGGCGTGCAAAGCAGTAATCTGTTCCAAAGAAAGAAAATAATAATAATACTCACCTCTGTCTTAATAATCCACCTTCAGCTCATTCTAAAGGAAAAAAGAGAGGAGGCCCTCGAGTGGAATTTTTATAGCCCGAGGAAATGGATTATGGGTAGAGAAATGGATTATAAAACTGACCGACCAAGTTCACTCGATGAATTAGTGGTGTCAATTTCTTGGCGAGAAGCTGACGCAGAGAGACGCAGTGAAAAGGTGGAAGGAGGAAAGTGGAGTAGGAAGAGGAAGAGGCGTAGCAAGAAGCCAGCTGGGAGAGCGTTGAATTGAAATCCAACGGTCTGCGGTTCGATCCCTGGTTCTGCACTCACTAGAAGAAAGTGTGCAACAGTTACTTCTATTAGGTGTTTTATACTTTTGGCCTTATTACGCCCTTTGATTCCAATTTGGTCCAAAGATTCTGCTTTAATCTTTGATGTCTATTCTTTTTGGCTGGTAAATTATCATTTTTCTCTTTCACTCCATAGATTCCCTTACAAAACCTGTAGATGATTTGTCTACTTTATTTCAGTTGTTCATATTTCTTTTTCCCAGTTCTTTATGTAGTGTTTTGCTTATGATGTGATCTAGCATACAACATGCTTCCATGTCAGGTGCTGGTGTAAATTTGATTCTTGGCTATTTGAGTTGCATCCCAACCTTTGATTCAATAGCTTGGATATCCTTAGCACTGGTATGCATCCTGGCATTGGTTTTTCAACATCTTATCTGTATTGACAGGGTGCTGCTCCTGAATTGTTTTCAGAGAAGTACAACTCATTTTTGTACAGTGACTCTTCGCTCTGTTTTGGGACCTGAATTTCCAACCACAAGCACATGGGAAATCTGTGCAATTTTCTCTACTTGTAATTTGTTTTCATTCTGGATTCATTGTCGATTATTTTTAAATTCATCATTCTCTCTCCCTTTTGGTGAATTCTGAGGGCATTTCCTTTTATTTCTCTCTGTAGAAATTATTTAATAAACTCTGGTTTTTCCTAGCGTCTCATCTTTCCACGTGTCTGCTGGTTTGTTCCTAGCTGCTATTCAATCTATTCCTGAAAGTCAATGGATGAGCCATAAGTTTGACTACCAACAGGGGTTTTAAAGCTTATTCCATTGTGCAACTGACAATGTGGTGAAGAACTTGGGAGAACAACCAAAACTTGTAGCAAACTTCCAAGAGCATCTTGTGCTCATTAATGTCAAAAGCTGAATGCAAATCAATAAACATAAGGGATGTTCTTTTTATGTTCCTCAGCCTGTTTTTTCTTTTCTTTCTTTTTTTTCCTTTTCCTTTTTCTTTCTTCCTTTTTTCCTTTTTCTTTTTTCCTTTTTCTTTTTTTCCTTTTTCTTTTTTTCCTTTTTCTTTTTTTCCTTTTTCTTTTTTTCCTTTTTCTTTTTCTTTTTTCCTTTTTCTTTGTTTTTCTTTTTTTTCCTTTTTAATAATCTGTATATGATTCTCAGATGTTGACAATATTTTGTGGAATTTTGATGAATTTTGAATGCTTTCCTTATTTTCTTTTTCCTGTTTTCTTTATTTTCTTTTTGTTTTCTTGTTTTGTTTTTGTTTTTTTGTTTCTTTTTTAATAATCTGTATATGATTCTCAGAACTGTTGACAGTATCTTTAGGAGTTTTGATGAATTTTGAATGCTTTCTTAATACATTAACTTCTTATTTCAATTCAATTCAGAATTGCTGGAATCCATGCTTTCTGGATTTGATGTAATTGTTTCTCTGATTTTTTTTAAGTAATAAAATTCTTCAAAAGTTGTTTTCAAAGCTTTTTGAAATTTTCTTTTTTAATACATAGGTTCAATTTGTTTCCAATTCCATGGGATGAGTTTAAAATAAAAAACAAAAATAGAAATCTTTCTGCAGAAGACATTGAGAAGAATCCAAACCCTTCAGGAAATTCTTGCTTTTTAAGAGCTTGCACATGTTGAGGCTCTCAGCTTTTCTGACTAAATCTTCATTTTGTACACTTTTATGGTTGACATGTCCAAGTCTCTTTTTCTGATGGGTAAAATCTATTCAGTCTATTGAAATGGATTAGAAATCTTTTTTTTTGTCCTTATCATGTGCATTGTATGCTTGCATGATCATGGCCTCTCCTATTGGTAATTTCTTGAGGCATCAGTGATGCCTCATATATCTGGGGAAATAGACCACATTTGTTCTCATACACACACACAAATCTTAGTAAGTGTAAGAGCAGATGGAGTAAAAAATGTACAGTTTGTAGCATTTATATTGTAGCATAAGTAGAGCAATATATTATTATGGTAATATTATAACTACTACTGCGGGATAATCTTCTGCCCAGTCAGTCATGTCTCTTTCGAGACATGATCACCCAAGTGTGTATCATGTATGGCACTTGACTGACTGAGTTATAAAACATTTTCCATTGCTATCATGTTTCAGTTCTATGAATTAATTCATCAGGCGATGGTTGATAAGTAGTGATAGGAATGATTCTTAAATTTAAATATTCAAGTTTGCTAACAAAAAAGCTGTTTTATACTTGTACTATTATAAATAACTCCGGTCATATCTTTCTCAATAAAGCGAAGTTCTTTGCTTCAAACTCATTGTTAGATGACAAAAACCATCCTCTCCCCAACATACCACTCCTCACTGAGCAAAATCTTTTAGTAATATGAGGGTCATTCAATAAATAAGGTGAATCTTTTGGTATAAGGACTTCTAATACAGATAGAACCTAATTTTTTATTTTTTATTTTATTTTTCAATGTAGTCTCCCAGCAGTGTCACACACTTTTCCCATCTGTGCACAAGCTTCCGTATTTCCTCAGCATAAAAATCTTTGGACTGATGTCTCAGCCAATCGCTCACAGCACTTTTGACTTCATCGACACTTTCAAACTTGGTGCCTATCGTGAATGCTTTCAAGGGACCAAACGTGAAAGTCTGAAGGGGCAACGTCTGGGATGTAAGGGGAATAAGGGAGCAGTTCCCAGCCCAGCTCATTGATGGTTTGCATCGTTTGGGCTGCTGTATGAGGCCTTGCGTTGTTTTGATGAGTAGGCAAGGTCACCTATCACCAGATAGGCTCAAAGTCCTTGCAATGTCATCCACTGTCACTCTTCTGTCAGACTGAATGAGGTTATTGACTGATTCGATCACCTCAGGAGACGTCACTTCTGTAGGGCCTCCCAGGTTGTCTTCATCCTCAACACTGCTCCGTCCTACTTTAAACAATTTAGCCCACTTGTAGATATTTTGTGGCTGAAACATGTGGCACCATACACAGTTGACATTCTCCTATGAATTTCAACTAATTTGCATCCTTCAGCAACCAAAAACTTGTTAACTGACCGCTGTTCAATCCTGGAGCATGCTTCTTGGTTGGCCATCTTTGTTAATCTCCACAAAATTCTCAAAGAAGGACGGAGCAGTTGAGGATGAAGACAGGCCTGGAAGGCATACAGAAGTGAGGTCTCCTGAGGTGATCGAATCAGTCAATGACCTCATTCAGTCTGACAGAAGGGTTACAGTGGATGACATTGTAAGATTTTCAGCCTATCTGTTGGGACAGCATACAAAATTGTCCATGATGACATCAAGACAACGCAAGGCAGCAGTCCAAACGGCGCAGACCATCAACGAGCTGGGCTGTTAACTGCTCCCTCATCCTCCTTACAGCCCAGACGTTGCCCCTTCAGACTTTCACATGTTTGGTCCCTTGAAAGCATTCTCGATAGGCACGAAGTTTGAAAGTGTCGATGAAGCCAGAAATGCTGTGAGCGATTGGCTGAGGGAATATGGAATATGAGACTTTTGCGCTGAGGTGAATATGGAAGCTTGTGCACGGATGGGAAAAGTGTGTGACACTGCTGGGGGACTACGTTGAAAAATAAAAAAAAAGTAAGTTCTATCTGTAGAAGTTCTTATACCGAAAGATTCACCTTATTTATTGAATGACCCTCGTAGAAAGGCTAAGTTGGTTCAATATTTCTAAATTTTAAAATAATTTTGGATTTCTTACCTGCCAAGTTTAACTGGCAGTTTTATTTAACATTGTCAAAAATATTGTAAGAACTGCAACCTTGAAACTTCTGAATATCGTTTCTTATGTCTTTGTCTATGAGTGTATCAAATTTGATTAAAATCGGACCACTCCTTCTATAGCCCGATTTTTTTCGATTATCGATTTTCGATATTTATCGGCAGTACCTCGACACAAAACCTAGCTAAGAACACTCGTAGACGCTTATAGTACAACTGTAAATTTTCAAGAAAATCGGTTCAGCCGTTTCGGAGTCTATAGGTAATGAACACACGCACACAAACAGAGTTCCATTTATAAATAAGTTTAGATGATCCTTAACACTTGTTTCGCGTTCGAACTTCTTTTGTTAGAGATCTGTATTACTTCTAGCCAGCCTGAATAGACATCTATCAGTATCTAAATAATAATCCCACCCCATTAACATGCACATGATCCATGTGTACTTTGTCCCAAGGTTGAGACTCTTCAGGCCATGTATGTGTTTTTGTCTGTCTGAATTTTCTTCTTTGAATGTACGTTTTACACCTTTTTACATACTCTTCTACATCTGTAGAATAGCCTGGCCACCATGCCTTTAGCCTTAACCTTCTTTGCTTAGACGTAATTCCGCTATGAACATCGTCATGAATGCTTTTTATATTTTCGTTACTTTGCAAATTACACCCTTTTCAGCAGTTAATTTCGGTCCTGGGCGTGACGGTAAACTGCATTCGGCAGCAAGGCATCTGATTGAGAGGTTGTGAGGAGCATGGAACCACCTCTTAATTGCTGTTGTTCCCAGGTCCACCCTGACCCGGAGTGGTAGCACCTGTTAGGGCCCCAGCTATGAGCAAATAGTTTATCCTCAAACTGGGGTCAAACACTATGAAAGTATAAAAATACACTTTTATAGAAACATATACATAAAAATAGACTTTTATATAAAAATATACATTTTTGAAGAAAAAATATTACCAACAATAATTTTTGAGGAAAAAAAAATATTCTCAGCAAAACATTTTTGAATACAAAACTAGAAGACATTTTCAGTTTTCTAAAATAAAAAAATATTAAAAACTAATTTTCATTAAAATCTGACTAAATCAACCTTCTCACTATAATTAAACATTAAAGAAATTACTTTAAAACCCACCTTTTTGGTATTAAATAACCCACAGAGGTGTTGATATGCTGTTAAACAAAACTCAGACTCAACAGTTAATTTGTGTTTAATCGCTTTAAAACGCTTTTCTAACCGTGATCAATTATTCCACTTATTTTTTTTATCCTGAGCAATATCCTACTCGATATAGGATCTTGCTTTGTATCCTCAGCTAATTTGTTTAACGGCAATATATCAGTTTCGATCCAGTGTAAAGACGTATCATTGAATTTTTCCCTCCTTTTTCTTACTTTCAGAAATAATGAACCGCAACTTCGACAAAGCATCGACTTGTGGAAAGCTATTGCCTTTCAGGTACTCAATATCTAAGTCAAACGGCATTAGAATTAAAGCTCATTTTAGAATTCTAGGCGACATTAACTTAGGAAGTCCCTTACTAGGAGTAAATACGAATTCTAAAGATCTATGGTCGACTTTAGTAGGAAGTTCTTTCCAATCAAAAACTGACGAGCTCAAATTGGCCGAAGTCCCCACAATTTAAAATATCAGAAGGTTGAAGGTTTAATGTTGAACTATGAAAGAATAAAATATTTCTTGTATGCTAAAGCAAAATTTTATTAACTAAACAGAATAACAAATTTGTAAGAAGAAAATGTTCAAAGAAAAAAAATGTACGTAGTTAAATGTTCAAGAGCATAGTAAGGAGTTAAATGAATCCAGCTTATGGTTGATAGTAGCAGAATGTGTGTATGTAGAAAAATTAAAAAGATTACTAATAAATTCTGTGTTCCGTTCCTTTTTATGACCGTCGAAGAAGTGAAAAAGAAGGTGAATTAATAAAAGAAATTGTACTTAACGGACTTTAGTTTTTAGGAGTCAGTTGAAGTATCCTTTTGTTGTTGTTTTGACGGCCTGTGATGAAGACGAAGAAAGGAAAATTGGAAGGAGAGGAAGAATGAATGTATGCCGACGAAACATGACAGGGACGGCGTCTTGAAATTTCTTTTGTTACATGTTAGATTGTCGTCTCTATGCTCTCATCTGACTGACTGATTTGGTCGGTCAAGATGTGGTTAAGTAGTGGAGTCTAGTCGTGACTGAATTGAACAGCATACCCATTTTCTAGGTGTTAAGAAAATTTGATCGGAGTCATAGATCACTTTGCTATTTCTTATCCAATCAGAATCCAGAATCTTAATTTTCACACCAACTTGTGAAATTTGTCCTGGTCTGGGTTTTTCCAAAATGTTTTGAATTAATTCTGATCCAATTTTACTTTTTGTGTTTTAGTTAATTGTTGGGTAGTATAGGATTTGTATCCTATAAATAGTTGAGTAGTTGGATTCGGCTTTTGACAATTTTCTAAAAAGATACACACTAGGATGACCATCATGAACCTCCCGAAATTGAGTGTTCACTCGCGTCTGTTGTTATTACTATTTCCTTTCTAGAGTCAAATATTTTTACCACTGACTTCTTTGCTAGAACAGCTTTTACATTTTCAAAATGCCACTTGTTTTTTTTTTTCAAATAAATTCCCCAATCTTTTCCCTTAAAGCAGAAAAAGATTTTGTCATTTCAGAGTATCGTTCTATATATTGTCTGTAGTAATTTACAAGTCCTCACTCAAGTCTTCACTCACACGCCGTCAAAGAAACAACAACAATATACTTCAACTGACTCCTAAAATCTAAAGTCCGTTAAGTACAATTTCTTTTATTAATTCACCTTTTTCACTTTCTCGGCGGCCATAAAAAGGAACGGAACACAGAATTTATTAGTAATCTTTTTAATCTTTCTACATACACACATTCTGCTACTATCAACCATAAGCTGGATTCATTTAACTCCTTACTAATATTGCTCTTGAACATTTAATTACGTACATTTTTCTCTTTGAACATGTTCTTCTTACAAATTTGTTATTCTGTTTAGTTAATAAAATTTGAGCTCGAAAGATATTTCAAGTTGATCTTGTTCCAGTAATGTATTTTCTCTTTTCCACAACTATTGGTCGTAGATGGACTGGCTCTCTTCTTATAAGGAATGACTTTCCCTTAATCTTAACTTTGCTCCATAATTGTTCAACATTCCGGTTTCTGTTGTCTTGATTTTGTTCACTAATTTTGTCGAACTTATGTTCAAAACAACATTTCCTATTAGACTGTGATTCTTTTCACATTTTGCCTCAATACTTGGTAATACGTCAAACTTATTTTTTTTTAGATTCACGTAGGCTTAAAATAGCTTAATGTTTTTATCATGAATCTGTCAAATTGATTACAATTGAACAAGGATTTTCATTAAACTTGGTTTTCCTAATTTCTTCTCAAAAGTCTGGGTATCAAAGTCGCGTCACTTATCTATTTGCATATTCATCATCATCATCTCACCCTTTTACATTCAATGGTGTGTAGAGCAGTAGTTTTTTGTTACAAACTGTTTTTTTTTTATGAGGCATGGTTTTTAACCCTGTGCCCAACCCTGGAGGACCGATGGACCATTCTTGGTCCTTACGTTTACAGCACCTGGTATTTCCAAATGGTCACCCATCTAAGTACTGACCAGGCTTGATGTTGCTTAACTTCGGTGATCGGACGAGAACCGGTGTATTCAACACGATATAGCCGTAGACAGTTACATATTCAGTAAAACTTTATTGATTCAGATAAAAAAAAAAACAAACCTTTTTTCATTTCTTTTTTCAATGAAAAAACATCCATCCTCATTTCCTCTTCATTTTGTTGGATCATTTTTATTGTTCTCTGTTTGGATTTACAGGTATTTTAAAAATAATTCCTTTTGAAACATTTTTCGCATCTTTTTTTTTTTAATACGCAGAACCTTTTTGCTTTTCGCTTTGATGTTTGTAACCACACCAAGTGCACATTATTCTACCTTTTTTCTGTGTCGCGTATGTATCTATTTCTACCAGGTTCGTAATTTTTGTTGAATTAAATTTTTTAATCAGTTCTTGTTGCTGAACAAATTCGACTCACTGCTCCAGTAACAACTTTCCCAGTTGTAACTGCATTAAAATCATTTGTCGATATTTCTCATTTTGATTCATTGGTTTTTCGATCCTAGTTTCTCAAACTCACAATATTTGGCAGTCTCTTTCAAACAAAGAATATATTCAGTGACTGGTTAATTCACTTTTCGAGAAATGCTCATGAACTTAGCTCTCTCTGCTACCAATAACTTTTTTCTTAGGTGCTATGTTTTTTACTATTAGCTGACTTATATCGTCAAACGTCATTTCCTCCAAATGTCCTGGGTGTGCAATTACTGATACTTCCTCCAACTGTCTTGGGTGTGCAATTGCTGATAATTCCTCCAACTGTCTTGGGTGTACAATTACTGATACTTCCTCCAACTTTGTCTTGGTTGTGCAATTGCTGATAATTCCTCCAAATGTCTTGGTTGTACAATTACTGATACTTCCTCCAACTGTCTTGGGTGTGCAATTGCTGATAATTCCTCCAAATGTCTTGGTTGTACAATTACTGATACTTCCTCCAACTGTCTTGGTTGTGCAATTGCTGATAATTCCTCCAAATGCTCTTGGTTGTACAATTACTGATACTTCCTCCAACTGTCTTGGGTGTGCAATTGCTGATAAATTTCCTCCAAATGTCTTGGTTGTACAATTACTGATGTCCTCCAACTGTCTTGGTTGTGCAATTGCTGATAATTCCTCCAAATGTCTTGGTTGTACAATTACTGATACTTCCTCCAACTGTCTTGGGTGTGCAATTGCTGATAATTCCTCCAAATGTCTTGGTTGTACAATTACTGATACTTCCTCCAACTGTCTTGGGTGTGCAATTGCTGATAATTCCTCCAAATGTCTTGGTTGTACAATTACTGATACTTCCTCCAACTGTCTTGGTTGTGCAATTGCTGATAATTCCTCCAAATGTCTTGGTTGTACAATTACTGATACTTCCTCCAACTGTCTTGGGTGTGCAATTGCTGATAATTCCTCCAACTGTCTTGGGTGTACAATTACTGATACTTCCTCCAACTGTCTTGGTTGTGCAATTGCTGATAATTCCTCCAAATGTCTTGGTTGTACAATTACTGATGTCCTCAACTGTCTTGGGTGTGCAGTGATAATTCCTCCAAATGTCTTGGTTGTACAATTACTGATACTTCCTCCAACTGTCTTGGTTGTGCAATTGCTGATAATTCCTCCAAATGTCTTGGTTGTACAATTACTGATACTTCCTCCAACTGTCTTGGGTATTTCCAATTGCTGATAATTCCTCCAAATGTCTTGGTTGTACAATTACTGATACTTCCTCCAGCTGTCTTGGTTGTGCAATTGCTGATAATTCCTCCAAATGTCTTGGTTGTACAATTACTGATACTTCCTCCAACTGTCTTGGGTGTGCAATTGCTGATAATTCCTCCAAATGTCTTGGGTGTACAATTACTGATACTTCCTCCAACTGTCTTGGTTGTGCAATTGCTGATAATTCCTCCAAATGTCTTGGTTGTACAATTACTGATACTTCCTCAACTTGTATCTTGGGTGTGCAATTGCTGATAATTCCTCCAAATGTCTTGGTTGTACAATTACTGATACTTCCTCCAACTGTCTTGGTTGTGCAATTGCTGATAATTCCTCCAAATGTCTTGGTTGTACAATTACTGATACTTCCTCAACTGTCTTGGGTGTGCAATTGCTGATAGACTCTCCAAATGTCTTGGTTGTACAGTACTGATACTTCCTCCAACTGTCTTGGTTGTGCAATTGCTGATAATTCCTCCAAATGTCTTGGTTGTACAATTACTGATACTTCCTCCAACTGTCTTGGGTGTGCAATTGCTGATAATTCCTCCAAATGTCTTGGTTGTACAATTACTGATACTTCCTCCAACTGTCTTGGGTGTGCAATTGCTGATAATTCCTCCAAATGTCTTGGTTGTACAATTACTGATACTTCCTCCAACTGTCTTGGTTGTGCAATTGCTGATAATTCCTCCAAATGTCTTGGTTGTACAATTACTGATACTTCCTCTAAACTGTCTTGGTTGTGCAGTGGTAAATTTCAAAGTGTCTTGGTTTCAATTGCAATTATTTCACTCAACTTCTAACAGTTTGTGCAATTGCTGATAATTCCTCCAAATGTCTTGGTTGTACAATTACTGATACTTCCTCCAACTGTCTTGGGTGTGCAATTGCTGATAATTCCTCCAAATGTCTTGGTTGTACAATTACTGATACTTCCTCCAACTGTCTTGGTTGTGCAATTGCTGATAATTCCTCCAAATGTCTTGGTTGTACAATTACTGATACTTCCTCCAACTGTCTTGGGTGTGCAATTGCTGATAATTCCTCCAAATGTCTTGGGTGTACAATTACTGATACTTCCTCCAACTGTCTTGGTTGTGCAATTGCTGATAATTCCTCCAAATGTCTTGGTTGTACAATTACTGATACTTCCTCCAACTGTCTTGGGTGTGCAATTGCTGATAATTCTCCAAATGTCTTGGTTGTACAATTACTGATACTTCCTCCAACTGTCTTGGTTGTGCAATTGCTGATAATTCCTCCAAATGTCTTGGTTGTACAATTACTGATACTTCCTCCAACTGTCTTGGGTGTGCAATTGCAGTAATTCCTCCAAATGTCTTGGTTGTACAATTACTGATACTTCCTCCAACTGTCTTGGGTGTGCAATTGCTGATAATTCCTCCAAATGTCTTGGTTGTACAATTACTGATGCCTCCAACTGTCTTGGGTGTGCAATTGCTGATAATTCCTCCAAATGTCTTGGTTGTACAATTACTGATACTTCCTCCAAATGTCTTGGGTGTGCAATTGCTGATAATTCCTCCAAATGTCTTGGTTGTACAATTACTGATACTTCCTCCAACTGTCTTGGTTGTGCAATTGCTGATAATTCCTCCAAATGTCTTGGTTGTACAATTACTGATACTTCCTCCAACTGTCTTGGGTGTGCAATTGCTGATAATTCCTCCAAATGTCTTGGGTGTACAATTACTGATACTTCCTCCAACTGTCTTGGTTGTGCAATTGCTGATAATTCCTCCAAATGTCTTGGTTGTACAATTACTGATACTTCCTCCAACTGTCTTGGGTGTGCAATTGCTGATATTCCTCCAAATGTCTTGATTTGTACAATTACTGATACTTCCTCAACTGTCTTGGTTGTGCAATTGCTGATAATTCCTCCAAATGTCTTGGTTGTACAATTATTTATTCAACTTCCTCCAACTGTCTTGGGTGTGCAATTGCTGATAATTCCTCCAAATGTCTTGGGTGTACAATTACTGATACTTCCTCAACTGTCTTGGTTGTGCAATTGCTGATACTTTTATAATAACCTTCCAACTTGTAGATGCCAAGAAAAGATTTGTTATTTAGTTTTCTCCCCAAACTGATTTCAAATCCTTCAGCTTTTTTTTATCTAGCTTTAGCTGCTGACTCTTTTTTGCTTTAGCTGCTAGACTCCTAAGCAACGCTTGTGTTCATTCATATGTGAAAATGATTCGTTCTGTTCTTTAGATATCGTCATTGTTGTGTAGTGTTTACTAACTCACGGTAAGGGGTAAGCACTCATCTATCTCATGGGTAATAGATGTAGCTATTTGTACTATTGGTGACTTCAAATCTAAATGAGTCACTTCATCTCCCCAGAAACATTTTTAAGGGCCTTGCTGTCATCGTTCCAATTTACTGAGATATGGCAAACGGTTTAATGGATGGGGGTCAATCATGCGCGAGCCGTACACAATCTACTAATTTCCCAAACCTGGAAGTTCTTCACTCCCCAAATATCTACAGTGACAAAGACAGTGCGAAACCGTCAGGTTAAATACGCTGTTGGAAGCCAAAGTTCCTAATCTTGCATGTGAGCAACGCACGTTCAATTGGAAAAGATCAGGGAGATCAAACATCCTTTTCTAGAGAGAACACACAAAAGGGACTCAGAACAGGTGGCTGAATCAAAGCTTTTCTTCCAGTCGTTAATGTACAGCTTTCACAAACGGTTCCTTAACACAAATATCAATTTATTTAACTTACCTGATTAGCAACAAACGAGGAAACTCGAGAAAAACGCCATTTTGCTTTAACTGCACCAGACCATGACCTTTAGATAACAAAAGGCTTGAAAGGCAATGGCCGACAAAGATATGATTGACGTCAATTGAACGACAGCCTGAAGGAATGTGTGGAAGATTTTGGTTATATAAGTCTTAGACAGAAGAAGAGGTTAGAACACACACACACACACACACACACACACACACACACACACACACACACACAGAACAAAGAGCTTTCGCTGATTAACGACCTTCCGCAGACTCCCTCGTATGTGCGTGATTTTCTTTGGCTACCCCCTACTCCACACGGCCGTCACTGACGAGGAATAAAAATATAAGATTATATTTTTATATATACGTGTTCTTGTTCGTCGTTATATTTCAAAATCATTATCGTTGTTCGTCGAGATCCAAAACAGAGGCAGTATATGAGAGAGAGAGAGAGAGAGAGAGAGAGAGAGAGAGAGAGAGAGAGATAGAGCGAGAAAGAGAGGAGATAGAGGGAGAGAGAGGAGATAGATAGGCATAGAGAGAGAGAGGGAGATAGATAGATAGATAGATAGATAGATAGAGAGATAGGAGATAGAGATAGATAGAGTGAGAGAGGAGATAGAGATAGAGAGAGAGGGGGAGATAGAGAGAGAGGAGATAGATAAAGAGAGGAGATAGATAGATAGATAGAGAAAGAGGAGATAGATAGAGAGAAGGAGAGGGGGGAGATAGATAGAGTGAGAGAGGAGATAGATAGATAGATAGATAGATAGATAGATAGAGAAAGAGGAGATAGAGATAGATAGAGTGAGAGAGGAGATAGAGATAGAGAGAGAGGGGGAGATAGAGAGAGAGGAGATAGATAAAGAGAGGAGATAGATAGATAGATAGATAGATAGATAGATAGAGAAAGAGGAGATAGATAGAGAGAGAGAGGGGGAAGATAGATAGAGTGAGAGAGGAGATAGAGATAGATAGATAGATAGATAGATAGATAGATAGATAGATAGCACACGCTGTATTCCAGAGGTTATTTTTGCTGAACTCATACTTGCCTCATCTTACTAAGTTAGGGATTCTGTATTATTTGAACCGAGCTCTTCCTTCCTATATCCACATAATTGGACGATTTCTATTCTTATGCATACATATAATCTTTTATATAATTTGGCCTTTCAGAACGTGGGCGATCATGTCTTTTATTGATCTAAGCAACATTTGCTTCTTTACCATCTCTGTTTGTCTCTGTGTTCGTTGTAATCCATTTACGCAAACGTAACAAGTTGCTTACAATCTGTTTTTCCGTGATTCTCTAGCCTTCAGAGTGTTACGCGAGTGTTAATATCGCCAATCGTTCTTTCCTTATGTATTCTAGTTAGTTTATCTGTTTCTTTCTGATTGTTAGGCACAGTTTTCGTTTTAAAACTTCAGCATATCTCAGTTTTTGTCTTAAAACTTCAGCATATCATATTTATGGTATTATCAACAGTCGACAGTAGAGTAGCAATTCTGTCGCTCCAAGTCGCTTCTTCATCCGTAAGAAGATTGTCCCCATTTAGGAGATTAGATATTGCATCACAGTCTAGCACTCTTTGTCCCTAAGGTGAATTTTCAAATGCCTTAATACTTAGCTCAGTTTTTGAAAGATGTCCGCTAATTTGCTTGCTATTTGGGAAGGAAAGAGTACGCCGTTATATTTTACGGGACATAGTTTCGGTGAGTTCTGAAAAGAGTTTACGTCTGATACATTGATACTTAGCGTGCGTGATTAGTTTAAACAGATTTACAGATTAGAAATCTGGATTCTGTTCTAACAAAATTAGTTAACATTCTGAAAGAAGTGTAGCTTGAAGAATTGAATTCATGCAAGGAATTTTCTTTTCTCGGCCGACAGCCAGTCGATTGATCGTCTCCAGCCTTTTTGATTGAATTTACCGTTTGTATTTGATGTAATTAAACACAATTCCGGTTGATTTTTTTATTTGATATTCAAATGCCTATTTTAAATCAGCATTTGCGCTTATGGGCATGAATTGTGAATTTCTTGAAAGACATGGCTCTTCTTAACAGTCATGAAACTTTTTCATCTTACAGTTAACACAAGTCACAAAGAAACCACATTCTCATGAGTAACAGTCTTTTTTTCCTTCGGACAAATACTCATTACAAAAATTAAGAGTATTCGATGATGTATCCATTTCATATCGATATGGTAGACGTATTTCTTTTATCCATAACTAGCAGTATAGCCTGGCGTGGCTCGGGTGTAATGAAAGCTTTAAAACTAATCCATGGTCCTGGAGCTCAGACTTGGCACGAAAGACTAAAAAGCAATAGTTGTTTCCAGTTAAAGCGAAACTGTCGACTGAAAAAAAATGAATGGATGTAAGTCAAATTTTGATTTCCTCGTATCGATATCAAATAAGTTTTTTCGTCGTAAACTGAATTTTGAAGGCTAAATAAGTCCTCTGAGTAAATGGTATCATGGCTGAGACTAAGAACTACAATTATACCTACTTAGAGCCAAACCCGAAGCAAAAACTAAAATAAAAGGGCTGAAAAACTGATTTTGATCAGACCTGGTATCTTACCTTTTATATATATGTATTATCGATTTCCTGCACTATTGAAAGAACTGCTACCTTGAAACTTCTGAATATAGTTTCTTATGTCTTTGTCTATGAGTGTATCAGATTTGATTAAAATCGGACCACTCCTTCTATAACCCGATTTTTTCGATTATCGATTTTCGATATTTATCGGGTGTACCTCGACACAAAACCTAGCTAAGAACACTCGCAGATGCTTATAGTACAACTATGTAAATTTTCAAGAAAATCGGTTCAACCGTTTCGGAGTCTATAGGTAACGGACACACACACACACACACACACACACACACACACACACACACACACACACACACACACACACACAAAGTTCCATTTATAAATAAGTTTCGATCTGTGATCATATTGATAAATCCGCCGTCATATATTTTCTAAATAAATCATTATCCATAAATGCAAACAAACATATTTTGTTGAAAAGATTTTATTTCGACATGAACTCTATGTTTCACATCTTCATGGATCATTTTAATAAATTGTCACAGATTGTACAAGCAGTTCTCAGTCTTACCAAGAAGGCATTCCCCACAAATTCTGAAGTTTACTCAGATTTTCGCCAGTCGAGAACCTTTCGACACCTCATTTTCATATTGTCTTACATTTTTCAGTATTGTGTCTGGATCATTTCAAGATGAATTTAATGATTTTTTTTATCGCTTCCTCTTACTCTCTACCGTCGTCAGGCAAAAAGAGTACTTGCTTTGAATTCTAGTATGCTTCTAAAATCTGTAATACTCTAGAAGTGCAAGTTACTTAGTCGTTGTTTTGATAAAAATAGGAAAAGTCAAGACAAACAACGTTTTTCTCTGAATTTTTCGTTTGTTTTTGGTTAGAAAGGTCAAGCTTCCTGTGTCTTTCCTGGTGATTGACACGCAGACGTCGCTCCACCCACACTCACCCGGAAATGTAAACGTATTTAGTGTTGAGACTGACAGAATCATTTACACTCGGTTGGATAAGCATCGAGACTGCAGTCAGAATCGAAATGCCATTTTTCATTATTTTTTTGTGTGCGCATGCGCACAAAAAAGCTTTTCACTTGGTGACTTTGGAGAAAAATGGAAACAGTTGATTGGCTAATGTTAATTTTCATTTTCTCATTCAGAATTTGTTTTTCATTTTGTGTTATGCCGCCCAAATTTGAATGATTAAACAAGCAACATTGCAAAGCGCTTTTGATATGAAAAGCCCAAGAGGATGGAGTCATCTCTTCTATATTTTGCGCATTGTTGACATTTCCACTGCGTTGTTTCTCCCTTTCTATGCACAAACCGGTGACAGCTTTTCCAGACCCCATTATAGCATCAGTTCATTAGCCTTGAAAAGTGCTTCAATCAAAATTGCATCAGCTATCTATCCAGCCGTTCATTCAAGTTAAATGCGAGAGAGACGCTAAGGAAATTGAATAACAAAATTTTGTAGGATGCAATCCCGCGAATTGGTTTTGCTTCCCTTTTCTTAAGAAGCGGTAGCAAAGGAAAGATATCAGTGGACATTTATCAGCTTACATTTTAAGATCCTTACCCAACGAGCCGAAGTTTTGTGTCTGTTTACACAGAAAATAAAAACCCTGATCTCTTGTTGAGCATGTAAAGGTCGGCGCAAAATGGTGGTTTTAAATTAAAAATGAATGAACGAACGCCGTTTTGGAAAGTTTATTTTTTATGAATACAAATTGCGTCCTTCTCGTGTGATCGTCTGTGGCTGGCGTCATGTGAGAACAACGATCGCGATTGATCTCTCTTTGTAGCATGCAATCATCCTGATTAGTTCTTTGGGGGTTAAGAAAGTGGATCAACCTGTCTATTTCAGGTGAAAGGGTAGAGAACCGACACAGAAGCCCTTTTCTATGAGTTTATATTGTGGTTGGTGAGAGTCGGATTGTCCTTCACTTTGGTACAGTCTTTGATCCTTTGTTTTGCTTATGTAAGTATCTGGGTTCAGAAATGAAGTTGGCTGATTAACTTGTATTTAAGAATGTCGGTGTCAATGTTAATGAGGTGTTAAGTAGATAAGTAGGTAATCATTTTCAGGGGGTTTAAGAAATATTGTAATTTCATTTAATTTTAATTATTAAACTTAGTGTACTACTATAAGCGACTTAATGGAATAAATTTCTGCCGAGCAAACTTCGTGGAGAAAAGTAGACAAATAGAAGTAAATGAATGCCCTGACGAAATGTGTGGCGAAAATGGGAATTTCCATGATCCTTTCACCATCTTGGAAAGTGGGCGGTTGACTTGGACTATACTACTACTACTACTACTACTACTACTACTACTAATAATAATAAAAAACATTCAAGCTAACCTGATATGTTTTTGATGTAATGAATAGGTGATTAATATGTATACACCTTGGTTCACCGTCACTGGAATGTGATTGGGCTGGTGTCAGTCATAAATACTGACTAAGGCAAGGAGGCATAGAGATCTACCACTAGAAGTCTACTGGTCTTCGACTAGAGGTCTACCGCTAGAGGTCTACGACGATTGGTTTATGTCTATTGACCACGCCTACGTCTCAGGACGACGAGTACCGTTATTACGTCTACCTACAAGATTGTTCTACCCGGTTACATTTGCTTAACTTCCTCGTATAAGATATATGTCACCTTCCGGGACATAACAGCTTTCTTACCTGTAAAAATGTCTTAAGTCAAAATGTGAAGGAATGTCAAGAGGAAAGAATGAATTAAAAAAAGCATCCATTTCGAAAACAGTTCGATTAAAGGAATTCTCTTCAGAAACCAGCGTCATATTAGTCAGTCAGTTAAGTGCCATACGTGATACACGCTTAGGCGATCATGTCTCTTTCGAGACATGACTGACTGAACATAGACACGAGTCAAAAGAAATATTATACAACATAACAAAACATACATTCAAACATGTTGAGTAATAGCAAATAAACTTTACAGAAATGGACAACAAATATAAAACATGACTATTATCATTTCATCAACACTCGGAAAATGTATAAGGGGTAAACATCCCCTCAGGAGTCTACCGAGTGTTGGTAGCTTCAATAATTAGCTCAATTATGCTTAAATCGCAAAATGTAGTTTCATTTAAAACATTTCTGTGAGCGCGTTGTCTCTTATATTGTTATTTTTCTTACTCTTTTCGTCTGTACGACATGTGACCTTCCTTCCAACACTAGTTGCCCAGTTCTCACCCCTCCTACTTCTTCTTCTTCTATGTGCCCTGTCCCTTCAGAACGTAGGGGATCATGGTTCTCCACGTCTCCCTATCCCTTGTGACTCTTAGTATGTTTGCTCCTCTTACTCCTGGCAACCCCCGTTCCGTCATCCACCTGATCAGGCCCTGCAAATATGTTATCCGCTGCCTTCCTCTGTCTCTCTTTCCTTCTATCTGGCCAGTCAGTATCAAGTTCTCCAAGCTCTCCTTCATCATTGCGTGTCCCAGGAACTTCAGTTGTCTCTTCCTGATGCTCAGTATCAATTTCCTTTTTGCTGCCATTCTTTCCAACACCTCATCGTTGCTTGTATGCTCAGTCCATGATATCTGCAGCATCCTTCTGTAGAACTACATTTCCGCTGCTTCCAGTTTTGTCCTCATTTTCGATGATATTGTCCAGCATTCGCTGCCGTATTGAAGAACTGACATCAAGTAGCAATCCAGCACTGTTCTCTTTGTTTCTAGTGAAATTTTCCTGTGTGTTAATACTTTACTCAGCTTCTGGAACGCGTCCTTTGCCATGCCAATACCCTTTTATTCCCCTCAATACTACTGGGAGTCGCTGCGATTATCATATACACGTATCAGTGGAGACCATCTACTCCTCTTCTCCCTCGTTCTGAGCCTTTACCTACTATTGAGGGTACTGCTACTATGGTCCTCGTCAGAACTTTCATCCACCGTATTGTCACCGAGATACCTATCTGTTGTGGAGTTATTTTCGCAGTGGAGGCTAGAATTTGTTTTAAAATTGGTCTTAATAGGTTCGACGTCCTAAACGTTAGAAACTTGATATAATATGTATTACGCAGTGTAATCTTGTCAGGGATGTGCGTTGTGGTGCAGTGGATATCGGCTCGGAACGAGAAATCGGGTAGCCGAGTTCGAATTCCAGCTGAATCCATTGCATTCAATTACGCACAAATACCATTGGGATAGGTATTAATCCGTCTTTTCCCTCCAGTTATGGGTTAAATAACAGAAGAGATTGGGTTCTATAGCCTTGGTCGGCAACCAGTCTACTGCAGAAAGCAATGGCAGCCTACTGCGGGATAATCTTCTGCCCAAGAGACATGACTGACTGGGCAGAAGATTATCCCGCACTTAACTGACTGACACTTTTATGAAACTTAACAGGATTCATAATTTTATTTTTATACGACATTGGAAGTATATATATATTTATATATGCTACCGGTCATAATTATAAGGCCACCCCATTTTAAAAAAAATGACGTATTTCATACTATTTTTAGTATTTACTGCCAAGTGGATAATTCTAAATAAAAATAGAATGGACCTTTTGTTAATACTGCACAATAACATGTGCATCAAATGAACTGTTCTGGTGTCCAGTTGTTGTGCTCTCTTCCCCATGCTAGTCTCTTCTTCTTATTGACTGGCCGAAGCAAAGGCTTCCTGGCTGCCTTGTAAAATTTTGCAATGCAACAATAACAAAAGAACCATTCTATTTCCAATTAGAATTATCCACTTGGCAATAAATACTAAAAATAGTATGAAATACATCATTTTTTTAAAAACGTGGGTGGCCTAATAATTATGGTCGGTAGTATATATATATATATATATATATATATATATATATATATATATATATATATATATAAAGAACACGTAGCTTAAAACTTACTGTTCAAGCATTTACATTTAAAAAGCGTGCTCGATACAAAGTAGAGCTTAATATTGTAATTTTGTTTTAAAATAATGGTTTATAAAGCATAATATCTCTACACAAAAATTTTCATGTTTCAAAACAATACTGTTCTTCTTCAGGTGATATGTTAAAATAAATGGTGAAAATTATTTATTTTAAAGTAGAAGATGAATTCATGGTTATTTAGAAAATTAGGGAGTAGTAATTGGAGAAAAGGCTTTAGGTGTGTCAATATTGTTCAATCAAAAATGAGAATTATGTAACCATGGAGATTTAATATTTGTTTTATGACAGTGGGTAGGATGGCTTGGATCTAGACATTTTTCTTGTCGAAGAAAGATAAGAGAGGGATGGGATTCAAGGAGATAGAAGATGGCAAGTGACGTTGCATTTAAACTGTTGGAGATTGTAGCTATCAGGGAAGCAAGCAAATGGAAGGGAGTTCCACAAACGGGAAGTGCGAGAAAAGAAGCAATTAGAATAGAAGAGGAAGTTACATTTAATTATTTAGATAGTAACAGGGTGGGACCTAGATGCCAGTCTAGTAGCATGAGTAAATACATGTGGTTGGGGAACCAAAGAAAAAAGCTCTTCAGAGCAGTTGCCATAAAACACTTGTAGAAAAGACAGAGGGAAGTCACATCACGTTGTTGAGAAAGTGATTGAAAGCGGGCTGCTTAATTAGAATCGATTAATTTGCATATCCTTTTTTATATTTTGTCGAGAATCTTAAGATAAATAGCAGGAGCACCCTACTAGATATGGCAACAGTATTCAATGCACGAGCGAACAGTAGATTTATAAATATGAAAAATAGATTCTGATGAGAAAAGCCTAATGGCCCAACGCAGTGACCCAAATGTCCTAACAGTAGATGTAACTATGTATTCAGTGTATTCATTCCATTTAAGATGATTTGAGAGAGTAAGGCCAAAGAGGTGGTGACGTGTGTTGTTCCCTATGAGATTAGCGTAATCCATTCTGATGATAGGCAGGAATGTTTCTCTATGGTGGTTAAAGAAGAGCAGCTTCGTTTTGGAGACATTAAGATTTAAGAGTCATTTCCTACTCCATTCAATCACAGAGAGAAGGTCTTTTTGAAAGGCAGCAGACGGGTTTACTTTGACAGCCTTGGCAGATTTCTAATTATAACGAGAGAAAATGGTGATGTCATGTGCATAGATGCCTACTTGAAAACTGATTACACCAGGAAGATTATTGATGAAGATTTAAAAAAGCGTAGGAGCTAAGAGAGAGCCTTGAGGGACACCCACGTTCGTATGGAAGGATCTGGAAGCTTGCTCGTTCGAAACAAGCTTCATTTTGCGAATTGATAAGAACGATTGGATTAAATCGAACAATCGTCCAGAAAAACCGTAGCTCTGGAGCTTGCACAGAAAGCCAGCATGCCAAACCCTGTTAACTGCTTTCGGGATATGAAAAGCAACAGATCAAGTTTCGCTGTTCTTATCAAGAGCCTCGATAAATACATATCGATTATATATTTTCGAAAAAGGATCCAGATGGTTTCAACATTTAAATTTACGTGTGTGGGAACTATCTTTCTGTTTGGAGGAAAATACAAAAAGGCATATCTTTTTCAAATTTGAAAAAATAAATAAAAAGCCACCCTCTTTTGCTCGATTATTTTGGCGGTTCTTTTTGAGCGAATTCTATTTTTAGAAATTTCAACGAACAAATGTTTCACATGAAGTTTATTTTTATCAACCGTTTGGCTTTCTTTTAAATACACTTCTTTTAAAATCAAGTGTAAAAAAAAAGTTTATACTTTTATAATAGTTATTTATATTTAATCTATACTTGGTAAATTTTTGTTTTATTCCCCGAAGCCCTTTACCCCTTCAAAACTTTCCAAAACATCCCTATTTCCGTGCAAATGTATATGCTGAACTCAAATCGGTAATTGTTTATTCAAGAGACCTACCTTTTTTTTCATTTTATCGAGCAGAAAAATATGGAACTTCTTGTCACTGCTTCTCTCACCCCGTAACCACGGTTCAAAAATGACATTCACTGCAGAGTGAATTCGCACGTAGTTTTACGATTTTTCGGTCTTTTTACTTCCATTGTCCGATTAATGCGCAGAAAATGAGTTCCGAAACACAACAAATCGGAGTAATCGCTGCCAAAGGAAGTAAACTGAACGAATTCAGTATCCTACGCCTCAGGTTATTCAGCGGTGAATCAGAAATAAGAACGGTGGTAAGGGGTGAGATATAGTCCGATTTTTATTTCTGGTCGATAACATGAAAAAAAGGTACGTTTCTTCTATAAACAATTATCGATTTGAGTTCAGCATATACATTTGCACGGAATTAAGGATGTATTGGAAAGATCTGAAGGGGTAAAGGGCTTCGGGGAACAAAACAAAAATTTACCCTATACTTTTTAAATTAACTATTTTAATATAATTTTTTTCTTATAAATTTTTATGTTTTCCCCTCAATAGAAATAACAATAAATAAACATACTTTATCGTAGTTTTTAATTATTTTACATTTAACCTTTGTTTTTATACTGACGAATTTTTTTTATATCGACGAATTATTACGGGACACCGAGTTATAGAAGAGTGATTTGACCAGATTCTTACACACTGACTTTTTTCAATCGATACTATATATAGCGTAAAGGATTCTTGCCTTTGTCAAGACGATTCACTAATTAAGTGAATATAAACATTTTCAGTCAGAACGTAAACCATTACCCCAACCTGTCACTTCACTGTGATGCAGCTAAGTCAATAAATCGAAACTTCTTGAGTCTATGGAAATTAATTTCCGCTTATTATGTTTAAAACTTTTTGCTTTAAAGAATCTTAAATTCGAATGACTTTGGTTTCTTAATGAGGTTTATTTATGTAAAAGTTAAAAGATTGATTTAACAAATAATTCCACTTTCAGTCCATTCACTTTTTTAAAATATTAGGGCAGCTATCAACTCGGGGCTTCTCTTTCGTATGTATTTATCCCTTTTTCCTCTTCTTTCTATTTTTCTTCTTCTTACCCTTTTTCCTCTTCTTACTCTTACTCTTTTCCTCTTCTTTCTCTTTTTCCTCTTCTTCTTTCTCATTTCCCTCCTTTTCTTCTTCTTTCTCTTTATCCTCTTCTTTTTCTTTTCCTCATTTTTTCTTCTTTCTTTTTTCCACTTCTTTTTCTTTTTCCTCCTTTTCTTCTTCTTTCTCTTTATCCTCTCCTTCTTGCTCTTTCCCTTCTTTTTTCTTCTTTCTCTTTTCCTCCTTTTCTTCTTTCTCTTTTCCTCCATTTTTCTTCTTTCTCTTTTGCCTCTTTGTTCTTCTTTCTCTTTATCCTCTTCTTCTTCTTTCTCTTTTTCATCTTTTTCTTCTTCTTGAGTTTTTCCTGCTTTTTTCTTCTTTCTCTTTTTCCTCTTCTTTCTCTTTTTCCTAGTTTTTTATTCTTTCTCTATATCCTCTTCTTCTTCTTTCTCTTTTCCTCCTTTTTTCTTCTTTCTCTTTTCCTCTTCTTTCTCTTTTTCCTCCTTTTCTTCTTCTTTCTCATTATCCTCTACTTTTTCTATTTTCCTTCTTTTTTCTTCTTTCTCTTTTTCCACTTCTTTTTCTTTTCCTTCTTTTCTTCTTCTTTCGCTTTTTCCTCTTCTTCTTTTTCTTTTTCCTCCTTTTTTCTTTTTTTCTCATTTCCCCCTTTTTCTTCTTTCTCTTTTTCTCCTTTTCTTCTTTCTCTTTTTCCTCGTTTTTTCTTCTTTCTCTTTATCCTCTTCTTCTTCTTTCTCTTTTCCTCCTTTTCTCCTTCTTTCTCTTTATCCTCTTCTTCATTCTCTTTTCCCACCTTTACTTCTTTTTCTTTATCCTTTTCTTCTTTCTCTTTTCCCCCTTTTTTCTTCTTTCTCTTTTTCCTCCTTTTCTTCTTCTTTCTCATTATCCTCTACTTTTTCTATTTTCCTTCTTTTTCTTCTTTCTCTTTTTCCACTTCTATTTCTTTTCCTCCTTTTCTTCTTCTTTCGCTTTTTCCTCGTTTTCTTCTTCTTTCTCTTTATCCTCTTCTTCTTCTTTATCTTTTCCCCCTTTTTCATCTTTCTCTTTTCTTCTTCTTTCTTTTTATCCTCTTCTTTTTTCCTCTTCTTCTTTCTCTTTTGCCTTCTTTTTTCTTCTTTCTCTTTTTCCTCGTTTTTACTTCTTTCTCTTTATCCTCTTCTTCTTCTTTCTCTTTTCCTCCTTTTTTCTTCTTTCTCTTTTCTTCTTCTTTCTTTTTCCTCTTTTTCTCCTTCTTTCTCTTTTTGTCCTTTTTCTTGTTTCTATTTCTCCTCTTCTTCTTTCCCTTTTTCAACCTTTTCTTCTCCTTTTTCTTTATCCTCTTCTTCTTTCTCTTTTCTTCCTTTTCTTCTTTCTATTTCTCTTCTTCCTCTTTTCCTCCTTTTTCTTCTTTCTATTTCTCATTTTCTTCTTTCTATTTCTCCTTTTCTTCTTTCTCTTTTCCTCCTTTTCTTCTTCTTTTAATTTATCCTCTCCTTCTTTCTCTTTTCCTTCTTTTTCCTTCTTTCTATTATTCCTCTTCTTCTTTCTCTTTTTCATCTTTTTCTTCTTCTTTCTCTTTATCCTCTTCTTTTTCTTTTCCTCCTTTTTTCTTCTTTCTCTTCTTTTTCTTTTCCTCCTTTTCTTCTTTCTTTTTTTATTCTTCTTCTTTCTCTTTCCCTCCTTTTTCTTCGTTCTCTTTTCTTCTTCTTTCTCTTTTTTCCTCCTTTTCTTCTTTCTTTTTATCTTCTTCTTCTTTTTCTTCTTCATCTTTTTCTTTATCTTTTCCGTCATTTTTCTTGTTTAAGTTTTTCGTTGGTCCTGGGCATGACGGTAAATTGCATCCAGCAGCATTGCCTCTGATTGGGAGGTTGTGAGGAGCATGGAACCACCTCTTAATTGCTGTTGTTCCCAGGTCCACTCTGACCCGGAGTGGTAGTACCTGTTAGGATCCCAGCTATGGGCAAATAGTTTATCCTCAAACTAGGGTCAAAACACTATGAAAGTATAAAAATAGACATTTATAGAAATATATATACATAAAAATACTTTTATAGAAATATATACATTTTTGAAGGAAAAATTATTACCACCAGTACATTTTTGAATACAAAACTAGAAGATATCTTCAGTTTTCTAAAATAAAGAAAAAAACAAACTTTTCCAGCAAAATCTGACTAAATCAATTTTCTCACTATAACCGAACGTTTAAAAAAATATACCTTAAAAACCTAACTTTTTGGCATTAAATAACCCATGGAGGTGTTGATATACCGTTAAACAAAACTCAAACTCAAACTTTTTCCTCTTCTTCTTGTTTTTCTTCTTCTTCTTGTTTCTCTTCTTCTTTTTCTTCTTCTTCTTCTTGTTTCTCTTCTTCTACTTCTTGTTTCTCTTCTTGTTTTTCTTTTTCCACTTCACAAGTATAACCAAAGTAGGTGATAACCAGCATGATCTCATCTTAGTGATTCGCTGTTACAAAAAACAAAACAAAACAAAAAAAAAAAACAGAAAACAAAAACAAAAAACAAACAAACAAAAAACAAAAACGAAACCCCCAAAACAAGCTTCTCTCATTATTAATGAATTTGACGCCTTTGTTCTGTGTTTATATCAGATTTTCAGTGAACTCTACTTGTAATTTCTAAAACGCAGTTTGTTAAATAATCTTTGAATTATTCAAAGCGGATTATCTGTCTCTGTTTTATGTTCAAGAAATGAAACCATCTCAACAACAGTGATGCAAAATTTGCTTCTTGGTCAAATTGTAACGTCATGTTAAACGAATTGGTATCACGAAGCAAATAAAATTTCGTTGAACATACACGCATCTTTAGTTTCTCGTCTTTGTCGGGAAATTTAATTATTAAGCCGTCTTTGTTGGCTTTTTCTAATAAATGAATTTCCTTCGTTCATTTCAAGTTTGTTTTAAGCTTTTATTTATTACTGAACATTACTTTAGTTAGACATCTATGCACATTTCGATAACCTAATAAAATGTTCTTGTGTGAATATTTATTCACTTGAAGAGACTTAAAAACATTATCACTGACAATAGATATAGAAGCCATTAGAAAAGACTTTATTAATCGTGTATTCATTTCTCTGTCTACAGTGTGCCCGGGACAAGACCATTTCCAAAATAAATAATGATGAAAATAGAACACAGGAAGAGATGGTATCATGATTTCCTTAAGTTAAAAGAAAACGAAAAAAAAAAAAAGCCCAAAATTGGAAGTCGGCTGTCTTTTATAAAATCTGTATCGGACCACGAGAGTTCTGGATTTTTTCAATATTCAAACGACATCACCCAACAAGCATAACCCTCGTTCTCAGGAGAACAAATCTTTAAGATTTCAGTCTTAACATTCCAAAAAATGTCTTTAATACTTGGGCACTAGAGATTCATGCTTCTCACTTCTCATTTAATGTAAATGTTGTGGGGTCTCCCCTTTTCCCATGATAATGGAGTCGACTGAAGTATACATATACTACTACCATAGTGAGATACTTCAGATAACGTTAGACATCGTCAGACATCGAGAGATCCGCGAGATAATGTCAGATCCGAGAGATAGCGAGAGATACAGCGTAAGTAATTCATATCAGCTCTGAGCTCTACTCAGCAGAATATTATTATACAGCACCCGTCAGCTTCCGACGTGGACATACTAATTCTACTACGGCTTCACCTCAGAGATATTGTATATATCCTGGATTACTAACCTGCGTTCAAGTTTGTATTCTTTACGTTTAATATACTTATATTTTTTTTTATCTCAAATTCTGTTTTTTGTTCCTTTATTTTTGTACGATTCCTATTCCTGGGATCCACAACAGTAAATGATAAGGTTAAAGAATTTTGCAAGCGTTTTTTGAAATTATTGTAAGGTAAGCCATTGTTGAGCGTTCTAGAAATATCGGCTTGTGTAAAACAAACACTGACCTAAAATAAATAAGAAGAAAATGAAGACAAGAACTGTTGTCCTCAACTTTGTTTCCATATTCACGACGTTTCGGCCGTTGTACTCTCCGATCCTCTTTGTATGATTAGAATTTAGAACTGAACACTTCATTTCATTCACTGGGGTATATTGTTCTAGTTCCACTAGTCATGTCTCAATATTAGTTATCTACCTTTAACTCTGGGTTTTTTTTTTTTTTACTGCTACTGTAGCCAGGCATTGAATTCACAACTCTTTGGGTCAAGTCAGTGGAACTAACCAACGCCTATATCCACTGGTCCATGTGTCCTTGAAGACATCAGTGTATGAATTTTCGGGACTTATAAACTTAATGTCACAGTAACCATTTTTTTTTACCAGAACTCATATTAAATTTTTCTTGATTTTAATTGTTTTTCTCCACTACTCCGTATTATTAGTTCCCATATTGTATTCATTTCTATGCTTGGTTGACTTGGGAGATTTTTGCAGCCTGTCATATGTTCTGATTCCTTAAGTGTTCGTATTTTCCAGTGGTATTCTCTGTCTATTATTTCAACTTCATCCTACAGTGGGTGGTGATTCCCCTTTTCCATTCATATATGGTCAGCTATGCCTGATTTTTCTGTTTCTCCTCCTGCTACGGTTTTGCGGTATTCTTGGAATCTTATCTTAAGGAAGCGGCCCGTTTTTTCCTTTATATTTCTTACTACAGCTGCATGGGATGACGTACGCACAATCATGTTCTCCCCTTATAGGAGGCCTTGCCCGAAAGAGGTGACTGTGAGGTGTTGCATCATTTTTGAAGGTCGTCTTTATGTTATATGAACCACAGATTTATATTTTTTCCGATAATCACTTCACAGGGGGTAGGCATACCGAAGCTGTTTTCTGAGTGTTTCTATCCCCTTGCACCCTTGTATTTCAGTTTGTCGAGGCTGCTGTCATGTACCCAGGGTAGTTATTATGTTGCTTATACTGTCTATTTCTTGTTCATATATTTCTGGGTTGCATGATTTTTGCTCGATGTTGTAAGCAGCGGACGATACCTTTCTTTACACCTTATGGGTGGTGGTATTTGAAGTTGAGGTATTGTCCGGTGAATATTGGCTTTCGATATAGGGATTCTCTGTTCGAGATATTAGTACATCCAGGAATGCTAGTTTTTTTAAAAACAATTTCTTTATTGTGAATTGTATCGATGATCTTACTGAGTTCACATGGTCTAGTAGCAGCTGGATCTCTTTCTGCTGTGGCTAATGTAAGAAAGTGCCATCTACATATCTCAGCCATAAAGTTGGCTTTAGCAATGTGTATTCTAACGCTAGTTCTTTGCAGTATTCCATGTATATGTTAGCCATTGCTGGTGATAATGGTGAGCCCATTGCTAAACCTTCATCTTGCCGATATATATCTGATCTCATTTTGAAGTGTGTTGTTAGTGCACAGAAAGTCAACTTTTCCATCAGGTTATCTATTTGTATACTGGTATGCTCTCCTAGAGACATTTTAGTTAGGCAGATGGTCAATCCTTTTTCTAGTTGGGAAAACGAGGATTTCACACGTCATTGTGAATTTTTGTAAAAGTGAAGAAGAAGGTTGATTTTAATTCTGAATTTCTTATCTGCTACAAACCCTTCCTTTTATTATGTTTGTGTTTTACTGTTTTTGTGTGTTTTAGTCATTTGGTGTCAGTGTCATTTAGCGCATTTCGTCGAATCGCCCCCTTCCCCCCCAAGATAATCACTTATAATTATCTACCAACTAGCAGTATAGCCCGGCGTTGCTCGGGTGTAATGAAAGCTTTAAAACTAATCCATGGTCCTGGAGCACAGACTCTTTGGACGTTGGCACGAAAGACTAAAAAGCAATGGTTGTTTTCAGTTAAAGCGAAACTGTCGACTGAAAGAAAAATGAATGGATGTAAGTCAAATGTTGATTGCCTGGTATCGATATAAAATAATTTTTTTTCGTCGTAAACTGAATTTTGAAGGTTAAATAAGTCCTCTGAGTAAATGGTATCATAGCTGAGAATAAGAACTACAATTATACCCGAAGCAAAAACTAAAAAGGCTGAACAAATACAGACATACAGGCAGATAAACAGACACACACACAAACATCTTGCCTTATATATATATATATATATATATATATATATATATATATATATTAATTATCGATTTTCTGCACTATTGTAAGAACTGCAACCTTGAAATTTCTGAATATCGTTCCTTATGTCTTTGTCTATGAGTGTATTAAATTTGATTAAAATCGGACCACTCCTTCTATAACTCGACTTTTTCGATTATCGATTTTCGATATTTATCGGGAGTACCTCGACACAAAACCTAGCTAAGAACACTCGCCGACACTTATAGTACAACTGTGTAAATTTTCAAGAAAATCGGTTCAGCCGTTTCGCAGTCTATAGTTAACGGACACACACACACACACACACACACACACACACACACACACACACACACAGAGACAGACAAAGTTTTATTTATAAATGAGTTTAGGTTTAGATCTTTGAAAGAAATGCTAGAAGAAAGAGGAAATATTGATTCTGAAAACATTCACAAGACTTAAAATTACATTTCCCGATGTTCACCAAATTTCCAAGTTTGTTCGGAACTTGAGCGATTGACAAAGATTTGAAAAAAGAACTTTCAAGTTTTATTATTGAAATTTAGCGACAAAAAATATTTTAATTTATTTGCACTCATCCAGTACCGGTGCAAGATAGGATCGAACTAGCCATAACCTGTTACCAAAACTAGTACACTAACCCTTGCGCTGGCCTGAGAACCTATTTTGATTGTTAAGTTCAACATGTACGTGATTAGTTGGCTACGATTTACCACAAGCGATGACGACCAAACAACAACAGTGTCATATGGGAAATAGATTTGCCGCGGGCAAAATGTACCGCGCAAATCGAGTTGCAAAATAATAAATGTCACTGACTTAATACACTTGAATTTCGAGGCAAATTTTAAAAATTCTAATTAGTCTCGAGAACAACTTTTTGGCATCATATCGAAAAAAAAAAATCGTACAAATATCAAATACATAAAGCATAAAAAAGAAATGCGAATATATCAGAGAATGTCCACAAGGAAAAAGATATTTAATTATAGGATAGAGGGTGATTTACTTGGATCAGCCATTTTAGTTAGAAAAATATAACAGGAAAACGTTATTACCCAGATTTTATTACAAGACAACACAACACGCACCAACA
Organism: Ascarosepion bandense; assembly: GCA_037127315.1. NCBI lineage: Eukaryota > Metazoa > Mollusca > Cephalopoda > Sepiida > Sepiidae > Ascarosepion > Ascarosepion bandense. The sequence goes on along the minus strand of JBBBDQ010001236.1, from coordinate 1,858,046 downwards.
CACATATCTCTTATATCGATCTACTACTATTTATCTAATTGTTCTCTCATTCATTTACAAATACTGGTTTGACGTAGGACGACATTTTCATGAAAGATTAATTTAACAGAGTGATTAAACGTCTCTTCCTATATATATATATATATATATATATATATATATATATATATATATATATCTGTAAATTCAGATAAAATAGATAAATAAAGAGGAAATAGTCATTTTCAACACATCATTTTAAGACATGCATTCTCAGCCCCGTTTAAACAAAGAATGAGGAAAAATCTAAGCTTACAGGATGGCTCTAGTAAAGGAAGAGTTTTTTTAATATTCATATCCCCCCAAGCAAGGCATTTTATTGCCACAGTTTTGCAGGGGTTTACATAGGACGAAAGTTATGAGAAGGAGTGACTGGTGGGTGTCAGGAAGTGGGTAAAAGATGGATGAGAATACTGATGAGAGTGGAGTAGACGGAGAAAGGAGTATGAGAGCGAGAATGCTGGTTAGTGAGATATGAGATGACTATTGACTTTGCATTTAAATTCTTGGAGATTGTAGGTGTCGGGGAAGCAAGTAAAAGGAAGGGAATTCCACAGGTGGGAAGTGCGAAAAAAGAAGCTGATGGAGTAGAATTTGCGTTTACAATTTATTGGTTTCACAGTAAAAAGGTGGGACCTAATAACTAATCTTGTGGCTCGAGTAAATTTATATATAGGGGCACCAGTGAGCTAAGTTCATCGGAGCAGAAGCCGTGAAAGTATTTGTAGATAATACTTGGGGGATATTACTTTTTATAGGGTTAAGCTAGTGGAATTTTAGTATATATATATATATAAAATAAAATGAATTCCGATGCTCAAATCAGTTGTATGGTCATTTCTACATGAAATCCCTAAGAGAAATTTCACGTATCATCAGCAACTTTTTTATTCCAAAATAAACTGAGATATTACACTAGCGGAAGTTAAAAAAACTATACATCACGGAAAAATTAAAGAGGTGGGATTAGTAAGAAAGTAGACAGAAATCTATGTCTATTTTTATTTTTAGATTTTTGAAAACCCTTACTTTTAAACTGAGCCGAGAGTTGAAAGTGGAAATTTAGCCTTGTCTGGTTCTAAGAAATGGAAAGGGGAAAGGATAAAGGAAAGAAAGAAGTAAAAGGAGGAAAGTAAAAAGTGGGAAGGGGTGGTTGACTGAGCCTTCCACCTTGAACTGTTTTAATATTAATGTAATTAATATTAATTAGGATCGGGTCTTTGGGATTTACCTTCCTGCTTTTCCTTTTGGATTAAAGTTATATATATATATATATATATATATATATATATATATATATATAATCGTATCACCCCCGAACAAAGCGGTAACGCCACTGATGTGCAGGGGGCTACGTAATAGTGAAAGGATTGGAAAAGAGAAATCCGGAAACCACATCCTAAACAGGGAACAAGGGATGAGCCTCTTAACCTGTTCAATAGACATGGGTGGAGTGTGAACCGGGCGATAGAATATATATATATATATATATATATATATATATATATATAACTTTAATCCAAAAGGAAAAGCAGGTAGGTAAATCCCAAAGACCCGATCCTAATTAATATTAATGCTGAGTACATTTTTCTTCAGGCAGTCTCATTGCAATATGTACCTGAGGAAGTTCAAAACATATAATCAAAAACTGATTAAAAACACCAAGGCTGTCTCATAAATCCCTATTCTTTTATTGTCCTATGTCCTGAATAATGTTTTCTTTTATTAATCCTTGAGCCTTACTTAGAATGAAACGATAAAAAATTATGAAAACAAATAAAAAAATTTAGATACACAGAAAATATTCTCAGACGATTGAACAGAAAGAAGTCGATAGTTGTGTGTGTATTGTCTCTTAAAATGGTTCTGTCAGTGAATGATACACCCTTGGGCGATCATGTCTCTTTCGATTCATGACTGACTAAGCAGAAGATTTTCCCGCAGCAGGTTTCTATTTCCTTCGGTCCTGTTGCCAACCAAGACTATAGGACTCTGTCCTGTTATTTAGTCCATAGCTGGGAGGAAAGATGGATTCGTACCTTTCCAAAGGGTATTTACGCGTAAATGAATGCAATAAACCCGACTGAAATTCGAAACCTCCGCCTTTTCATTCTGAGTCGTTATCCGTTACAGTAAACCAAACATTCATTCAAAATAATTGCAAATGATTACGTACAAGAAAATGAAAAATTTACAAAAAGCAGGATCTTATTCCCTCGCCATTTTCATTCCCAAGACAAAGGAAGCCTAACAAAGAAGTTTTTCATTGATTTTTGCCATTTTCTCAGTTTGACTGGAGAAATCTTTTGCTTCGAAGAAAAGTAACACAGCACATTTAAGTGCGTGATGTTAAACAAGGTCAGGATTCGTCATCGTCAAAATGATTTTCAAAAATGTCTAATTCAGTTAATATATATATATATATATATATATATATATACAGAGAGAGAGAGAGAGAGAGAGAGGGGGGGGAAAGAGGTAGGCACAGACACTGGTAACCATGGAGAGAAAGAGAAGCAGACAGGTAGACATGAAGAGAAAGAGAGGCAGGCAGGTAGTCATAGAGAGAGAAAGAGAAACAAACAGGTAGGTAGTCACGGAAAGAGAAAGAGAAAGAGGGACAGACAGGAAGGTAGTCATGGAGAGAGAAAGAGAGGCAGGCAAGTAGCCATGGAGAGAGAAAGAGAGACATACAGGTAGCCATGGAGAGAGAAAGAGTGATAGACAGGTAGCCATGGAGAAAGAAAGAGAAGCAGGCATGTAGCCATGGAGAGAGAAAGAGAGACAGAGAAGTAGCCATGGAGAGAGAAAGAAAGACAGACAAGTAGTCATGGAGAGAGAAAGAGAGATAGACAGGAGGCCATGTAGAGAGAAAGAGAGACAGGCAAGTATCCATGGAGAGAGAAAGAGAGACAGGCAGGTAGTCATGGAGAGAGAAAGAGAGGCAGGCAGGTAGTCATGGAGAGAGAAAGAGATGCAGGCAGGTAGCCACGGAGAGAGAAATAAAGGCAGACAGATAGACATGGAGAAAAAAAGAGAGGCAGGCAGGTAGCCATGGAAAGAGAAAGAGAGACAGACAGGTTGCCATGGAGAGAGAAATAAAGGCAGACAGGTAGACATGTTGAGAGAAAGAGAGGCAGGCAGGTAGCCATGGAGAGAGAAAGAAAGGCAGACAGGTAGTCATAGAGAGAGAAGCAGAGACAGGCAGGTAGTCATGAGGAGAGAAAGAGAAGCCGGCAGGTAGTCATGCGGAGAGAAAGAGAGGCAGGCAGGTAGCAATGGAGAGAGTAAGAAAGGCAGACAGGTAGCCCTGGAGAGAGAAAGGAAGGCAGACAAGTAGTCATGGAGACAGAAAGAGAGACAGACAAGTAGCCATGGAGAGAGAAAGAGAGATAGACAGGTAGCCATATAGAGAGAAAGAGAGGCAGGCAGGTAGCCATGGAGAGAGAAAGAAAGACAGGCAGGTAGTCATGGGGAGAGAAAGAGAGGCAGGGTGGTAGCCATGGAGAGAGAAAGAAAGACAGGCAGGTAGTCATGGGGAGAGAAAGAGAGGCAGGCTGGTAGCCATGGAGAGAGAAAGAAAGACAGACAGTTAGTCATGGGGAGAGAAAGAGAGGCAGGCTGGTAGCCATGGAGAGAGAAAGAAAGGCAGGCAGTTAGTCATGGGGAGAGAAAGAGAGGCAGGCAGGTAGCCATGGAGAGAGAAAGAGAGACAGACAGGTAGTCACGGAAAGGGAATGACAGACAGACAGACAGACAGACAGACAGACAGGAAAGTAGTCATGGAGAGAGAAAGAGGGGCAGGCAGATAGCCATGGAGAGAGAAAGAGTGGCAGGCAGCTAGCCATGGAGAGAGAAAGTGAGACAGGCAGGTAGTTTTGGGGAGAGAAAGAGAGGCAGGCAGGTAGCCATGGAGAGAGAAAGGGAGACAGACAGGTAGCCATGGAGAAAGAGTGAGAGGCAAGCAGGTAGTCATGGAGAGAGAAAGAGAGGCAGGCAGGTAGCCATGGAGAGAGAAAGAGAGACAGACAGGTAGCAATGGAAAAAGAGAGACAGACAGGTAGCCATGGAGAAAGAGTGAGAGGCAAGCAGGTAGTCATGGGGAGAGAAAGAGAGGCAGGGTGGTAGGCATGGAGAGAGAAAGAGAGATAGATATGTAGCCATGGAGAGAGAAAGAAAGGCAGACAGGTAGTCATGGGGAAAGAAAGAGAGGCAGGCAGGTAGCCATGGAGAAAGAAAGAGAGGCAACCAGGTAGCCAAGGAGAGAAAGAAAGAAAGTCAGCGGGGCTGGTCGCAAGGAAGAGTGAAAGAGAGGCATGCAGGTAGCCATGGAGAGAGAAAGAGAGGCTGACATGCAGGTAGTAATGAAGAGAGTAAGAGAGGCAGGTAGGTAGCCATGAACACTTTTATATGGGGAGCATAAAATATAACAAAACAAACATTTGCTCAGGCTCTTTACACAACACGTTGTTATTCGATAATCTAATTGATGTAGAAAAGAGACAAAATAAACTGACTATGTTTGCAAAATGACGTAAAAAATTCCTCTCGTTAAAATTGAGTAACACTGATTTTTTTTATTTCGACATTACTGTATATTACTTTTTAAAGGGAATAGCTAAAATAGGTTTACTTCATTACTTTTTTTTGTTATAGCGATGTACATGAAATGTAGGTACAAAATATAAAATGAATCAATAATCATCGGGGCTGTTTTATGAAAATAGCAGATGTGATAAAACTCAAGAAGTCCCAGACAGGATTTTCGCACTCATAGGATTTGCATAACACAATCGGGCGAGTCGATTACTCCCCCACCCCGAAATGTATTAGAATTTGGTTTTGTTTCAAGGAAATTAAATTTCATTTTGAATAGAGATTTATATCAGCCGAAAGCAAATTTAAATTGACTTTCTTTACAGATGAAATAACTTCGTTTGAAAGATGAAAGAAAAATACACATTAAAAATGGATTAAAAGTCTGACACAAAAAACAATGGTAAATGTTCGTTGAGGAATACAAAAAAAAAGCGCATTACTTTCCTAACCAGAAGTAATCAGGCGGAAGTAAATCGGCCGAAATTCGTTGCCTACGCAGTACGTCATTCTGCAGTTAATTACATGACTTCGTGAGAGTTACGGGAGAGAAAAAGTGCAAGGTATAGTTTGTTTTTTATGGACATTTAGATAAAAAAAGGTAAGTTTCTTCAATAACTAATTGTTGTTCAGCATATACATTTGCACAGAGATGTGCAAATGTATATTTTGGATAAATTTGGATAAATTTTGGATAAATTTGAAGGGGAAAAGCCGTCGGGAGTTAAAACGAACATTTACCAAAACAATAGGTTTCTGTTTTCATCTATCAAACCCCACAGTGTTTGATAATCCTACATAATTTGTGAGTTCTTTAATATTTTAATGCTTTTTTTCTAAGCCAAACTGGCATAGAAAGAAATGAGCTGGAAATAAAAAAATCGAGAAATATGGAGAAAAATGTATTTAATTGAAGTAATTTCAGTTTGATTTTTATATCCATCGTAGACAATTTTAAGATCACCATAATTTGTAAGAGGTGCATTAAAATATTTGCTCTCAAGGAATTGCTTTTGAAATTATTCTTTAGTCTTTTCTTGCAGAGAAAAATATTGTGTAATATATTTCTGAAAAAAAAAAAACACAATATTTCGAAACCCAGAAAATATAAAAGAAAAAGTCCTATTTAATTCTATTAGAATGCATATATATAAGACAATCTATAAAGAAAAACAAATATATTAAACAGAAATAAACAATATTTAAATTACGAAAAACAGGAAAAGATTATTCAATAAACTGTTTTTTAAACTCTAGGAGGTTCTTGATGCGGTTTCGGAAGCGATGTTTGCTCCAAACAGGGGCTTCACGTTGTCCACAACAGCGGCCTTCAATAAATGATGGTACTTGTTAGGATGTGCTTTGTGGTGCAATGGATATCGACTCAGAATGACAAATTGGGGAGCCGAGTTCGAATTTCAGTTGGATTTCTTGCATTCATTTACGTACAAATACCCTTGGGAAAGGTAATCTGTCTCTTCCTTCCAGTTATGGGTTAAATAATATAACAGATTGGGTTCTATAGCATTGGTCAGCAGCCAATCTACTGTAGAATGCATCGGCAACCTACTGCGGAGTTCATCTTCTGCCCAGTCAGTCATGTCTCGAAAGAGACATGATCGCCAAAGCGTGTATCACGTATGGCACTTAACTGACTGACTGAATATAATAGTTGGAATCATGATTATGGCTTCTACTGATCATAAAGTGGGGGATCGGTTATCTATTGTCATAAACTGATCCCCCACTAATTACTACTTAATAATATAATACATCTCTTTCCCCTCTAGCTAGGAGACAAATAACAGGATAGATTAGGTACTATAACCTTGGTTGGCAATCAGTCTACCGCAGAAAGCAATGGCAACCTACTGCGGGATTCATCTTCTGCCCAGTCAGTCATGTCTCTTTCGAGACATGATCGCCCAAAGCGTGTATCACGTATGGCACTTAACTGACTTGTTAGTATCTGTTGTGGTGCAACGGATAACGGCTCTTGTCGATGCCTCAGACGTATTTGTTGGAAGATCTAGAGAGATACATATTTGGGGTCACATCATTTGAAATTTCTTGGTCAGCCACTCCATGTGGGAGTGGAAAACATTCTGCTGGAACACGTACAGCCACGCCCTTGATCAAGAGTTTGAATCCCCTAGCCAGCACTATGATGTGTGCGGTAGCATTGACATTGAGGTCCTGTAGGAAGAAATTGAATGGTAGATATGGTTCACAAGAAGTCGCGGTTGTTGGTGGCTTGAGCCAGTGGCATACCTGTTTATTCCCTGTATCATTGAAAGAGACATGACAATGTTAAAATTTGGCGCATGCCGCGTAACGTATGTCGCTTTCTATTGATGGCTCACTAAATCTTAATATTCTTATAAAACACAAAGCAATATTTTTCTTTTTGATTTATCGTTCGTGCAACCGGATCTCGATAGTTATTAATGAGACAGACAGAGAGATCCGGGTTCAAATCACACTAAGGTAAATTTGTCAAGTAGATGACTTCCTAGTGATATCTATCAGGGTAGAATATCCCCAGCATGCGGCATCGAGATAGGAATTGCCTGAAAATCATACAAAACTTTTTGTCAAACCTTGTAAGCAAAATTGGGTAGACGAAACTGAGTTGTCGATGTTTGTCCTAGCACAAAATCACAAGTCTTCATGACCGAGGATATGAGCGTACTAGCTTTATTAAACTAGTGATTACCCTGGATTATACGAAATGGTTCTGCGTATGACGGTAAACTGCATCCGGCAGCAAGGCCTCAGATTGGGGGTTGTGAGAAGCATGGAACCACCTCTAAATTGCTGTTTTCCCAGGTTCACTCTGACCCGGAGTTGTAGCATATGTTAGGGTCCGAGCTATGGGTAAATAGTTAATCCCCAAAATGGGGTCAAAACACTATGAAAGTATAAATATAGGCTTTTGGAGAAATATATACATAAAAATAGACCCTTATAAAAATACGTAAAATTTAAATGAAAAAATAATTATTGTATAATGCATTTCTGAAGGAAAAAATATTACCAACAATACATTTTTTGAATACAAAACGAGAAGACATCCTCAGTTTTCTAAAAAAATATAAAAATAAAAATTAATCAAAACCTGACTAAATCAACTTTCTCACTATAACCGAACATTAAAAAAATACCTTAAAACCCCACTTTTTTTGGCATTAAATAACACACAGATATTGGTATGCGTTAAACAAAACTCAAGCTCATTATATTATCATTATATTTATGAAATAATGGGTATAATGTTTAAATACATTTTTAAAAATTATTTTACAAGGCACAAAAGTCACTAAGACGAGAGAGATTACTGTGTGAAAAGATATGAGGAAAAGAAAAATATTAAGGACAGAGAGAGAGAGAGAGAGAGAGAGAAAGAGAGAGAGAGCGAGAGCAATAAAAGAAGAGGAATGAAGGCAGACGATAACGATTGTCATTGCATTTAAATTTTTGAAGATCAAAATTGACTGGAAAGCAAGAGGCCGGAAGCAAGCAGTTCAAGAGAAGAAACTGTTAGCATCGAACTTAAGGTTACGTACAGGAAATTTAACTGCAAAATGATGAAACCTAGCTGCTAATCTAGTCTTGCGCTTAAATTCGTAAAATCTAGGCTTCAAAGAGGAAAGCTCATCAGAACTTTTGTATATATATATATATATATATATATATATATATATATATATATTAATCATTTCATCAAAAGTAAGACAATAAAGCCACTAAGACGCAAAGGATTATTGAGAGTTAGAGAATATGAGACAAAATACGAATGAGGAGAGAGAACAAGAACAAAAAAAAAACAAAAAAAACAGAAGATAGAAGATGACAATTGGATTGCTTTGTAGAAGTAAGGAGATGGTTAATGTTTATTAAATTGGCCTTGTGTCAAACATAACCAAACTCCCTACAACTGAGGGTTATTCGCTATCATCAGAAGGTTAGAGATTGAAATGTGTGGAAGAATAAAAGTATACCTTTTGTATGTTTAAATAGAAATTTATTAAGAGAAAAGAAGAACATGAATTGGTAGAAGTTAATGTTCAATGAGAAACAATATTAAGAAGTTAAGGGTATCAAGAGTTTGTAGTAGTCCTTGCAAGAGTGAGTTTATGTGTACGTAGGCAGGAACGTATGTATGTATGTATGTATGTATGTATGTATGTATGTATGTATGAGCGTTTATTGTTGGGTAGGACAGAGAGAGAGAGAGAGAGAGAGAGAGAGAGAGTCAAACACACACACGTTTAAAGGGTTCAAAATCCCTAGCGCCTGAAGAAGGCCGAAACGTACAAATGCCGAAACATCATAACGTAGCAATATTACTTTTTTTTATAAAAAAAAATTGGAGTAAATTGGAATAGTGAAATTAAAACCAGCGTATTTTTGTTTACTAATGGAAAAATCTGGTCTAGGGCAGAAGTTGTACCCATTGAATCTCCATCGGGTTAGACCGGTGCTCTTGACAGGATAGACCCGTGGGAAAAGGTTAGACTGATGCACACTGACCACAACATGACCAGACCCAAATGTAAGTAAAATATAAAATATATTTTACTTTCCTTTTTTATACAAAGACATCTTCGGTTAGGAGGTTGTTTGGTCAAAGTATTGTTTCAGACGGTGACGACGAAAGGACAAGGAAGAAGAAGAAATGGATTATGAAATGATTATGTGAAACTGATTCTTGTGAAGAAGTCGGATTGAGTGGTTCCTGACAAAGTGATTTATGATTTGAAAAGTTTAATCGTCACCTCGAATTTGTTGCGGATTTTTTAAATTTAATAGTCGCTCAAGAACTTTGAGAAGTATCGTCGTCGTAGCGGTTGCACTGAAAAACCGCCGAATATATGAAGATTAATGTTCGTCACCGGCCCAACAACATCGGAATTGCACCATTCGATCATTTGTACCAGCACCTTTGATCAGACACCCTGGGGTCCCAGCATTGGATTTGAGAAGAATTGTTTTAGTCAAAAGTCTGGAGAAAATTTTTGAAAAGAGAATCGACAATTGGCCCAGGCAATCATTGACAGTTTATGCCATGAAAATTAATGTAAAATGTTGCTCGAAATACTATTTCCTCGAAAGTGTTAGATTGGTGCACGTTGACCAGAACTTTAAGCTCCGCACAGAAATCCTTATTCCTCCATCGGGTTAGACCGGTGCTGTTGACAGGATAGACCCGTGGGAAAAGGTTAGACTGATGCTGACCATAACAAGTTAATCACAACCACGCTCTCTCTGTCTAGAATCCAGTGTATGATTTTTTTTTTTATGTTAAATACTTTTCTTTTCTGTAACCCTTTTTCTTTTCTCCTATATAAAAGACGTTAACAATGCAACCATTGAATAGTTGTTTGTCCGGCTTTCTGCATGTATTTTTTTTTTGTGTCGCATACTAAATTTCTTAACACAGACTCTCCAGCCGTGTCTACATCTTCAGTCGACCGTGAATGGACTAACAACACTTCTGCTTTCTGGATCAATAATCACAACGTGAGCAGGAAGCAGATTTAAACCAGTGGGCTGTTCGACTAATTTACAGATGCTTAGGGGATCTACAGCCAACTCCTTAAGTTTGGTTAGGACCGAGTAGACACCTCAAACCAGAGAGGAAGGCATCGAAGGTTGAGGGGCTAGGGAGAAAAGGTTATACTTTGAAGTTATCGCTCAGGGTGAATGGTGAAAAGGAAGAAGGTGAAAGATGATAGGTGAGAAGTGAGAGGTGAGAGAGAAAGATAGAGACAATAATAACAGCGATCGTTTGACGTTCGTCAAGGAACGTGTGAATTACGCTCGTCTCGTTTCTCTCTGGCGACGGTCGAGCTTGCATCGTCTTTTATTTCGTTTTCTGGGGCTCGGAACAGGTAATTTGGGAATTCACTCCCGGATGTGATTCTGGTCTTTCTATTTTGTTTTTAGATGTTTTCTAGTTTTCTATTGGCGAAAAATATTTCGCATCAAGGTGTGAAATTTCGCGTGTTTTGTGTGTGCTAAGCAAAGGTTTTGTAAATTCGATTAAATTCGTTTATTTCTAATAAAATTAATGAGTCAGTGCTTAGCATTTGAATTTTAAAATCTAAAACTTGTTTTGTTCACCTTTACATTTTTAAAGATCAAATTTGACTGGGAAGTAAGAAGCCGGAAGAAAGTTCTACAAGTGAGAAGTGCGATAGAAGAGACTGTTAGCCTAGAATATTATATTATGTATATACTTTTATGTGTGTCGCTTTTTCACAAATTCTCGATATATTTCTTTTGGTGGCGTAGAAGTAATAATTATTCAAAGGTTAATTGTTTATTTATTTCACCTGGATATTGGAAAGAATAGGAAATTTCACCTGGATATTGGAAAGAATAGGAAATTTCACCTGGATATTGGAAAGAATAGGAAATTTCACCTTGATATTGGAAAGAATAGGAAATTTCACCTGGATATTGGAAAGAATAGGAAATTAAGAATTGAAATCAACCTTTTTCTTCACTTTTACAAAAATTCGCAATGACGTGTGAAATCCTGTTTTTTTTTCCAAATTGAAAAAGAATTGACCATGTGCTTAAAGCAAAAGTCGAAAGCAGATTTTGCAAGTAGGTGTTAAATTGATTTTTGACCAACGGAAGTGACTTGCAAGACCTGAAGACTTAGCGATTCAGTACTAAATTCAAAAGGACTAGAAATAAACCTCCATCAGCATCAACCGGTCAGTCAGATGAAAGCAGCGAGAGAGACAAAACTAAAATCTAACTTCAACTTCAAATCGCACCTTGTTCTCTTTCTCCTTCTTTCTCGTCTACTGATTCGTTCTACTTCTTCTTCTCCATCCAAAGACATTCCTACTGAATACATACATACATACATACATACATACATACATACATACACATATACATACATACGCATATACTCTTTCAACAGTTACTACTACGAACATTTTCTTCAACTCTTGATACTTTTAACTTTCTAATTGAACATTAATTTCTACTAATTCTTGTTATCCTTTTCAATAATAAATTTCTATTTTAACATACAAAATGTATATTTTTATTCTTACACTATTCCACACAATTCCACAAATTCCAACCTGCTGACAACAAACCTTCTGATGAAAACCTTCTGATGATAATTCTGGATAAAAATTTTAAGCTGTAGGGAGTTTGGTTACGCTTGACACAAGACCGGAATTAAATAAAAATTAATCATCTCCCTACATCTTCAATATAAGCGAACAAACGCAGAAGAGCATAGATAATTTTCTCTTATTTGATCTAACTACAATGCAATTTCAAAATGAAATTGTTAAATTTTGACTGTATAAGTAAACTTGTAGCGGAACTCTGGATCCTGGTTGGTCATCAAATCGTAAAATCCAAAATAAGTCAGAGAAACGATTTTTCCACAGCTTAAGAAAAATCGTTCTTTGAGCCACTCCACGTGACTGGATTGAATATTTAAGGATGGTCTCGAACCGGTCACAGTGGTCAGTCAGGGGAGGAGGTTTGCTGACACACATCTAAAATGTAACAGGAACTTCAAACAGACCCTGAGATAAGGTCAGGTCGCACCGTGTTCTCTTTCTCTTTCTCTTTATCTATTTCACCAATTACTACTAGAACATTTTGTACGAACTCTTGATACCTTAACTTTCTCAGTGAACATTAATTTCTACAACTCTTGTTATTCCCCCTTTTAATACATTTCTATTTTAACAAGAAAGATGTATATTTTATTATTCCACAATTTTACACGTTACAACCTGCCGACAACCAACCTTCTGATGTTAAAAACCTTTTGATTATAATTCAGCTTAAAAGTTGTAAGCTGTAGGGAGTTCGGTTAAGTCTGACACAAGGCCAAATCAAAGAAACATTAACCAGCTCCATATAGCTACACTTCCACTATTCTACACTATTCCACACATTTCAATCTTCTGATGAAAACCTTCTGATAATAATTGTAATTCTGATGATAATTCTGCATCAAACTTGTAAACTGTAGGGAGTTCGGTTAAGTCTGACACAAGGCCGAATCAAAGAAACATTAACCAGCTCCATATAGCTACACTTCCACTATTCTACACTATTCCACACATTTCAACCTTCTGATGAAAACCTTCTGATAATAATTGTAATTCTGATGATAATTCTGCATCAAACTTGTAAGCTGTAGGGAGTTCGGTTAAGTCTGACACAAGGCCGAATCAAAGAAACATTAACCAGCTCCCTACACTTCAAACTAACGTAATAATTATTTTATAAATCTGTAAATTTTACGACATTTCAGAAAGTATATTTTCTTGATCTGATTTAATATGAAAGAGAAACGCGTCTCAAATGTTTGGCGCTGTTGCTCTCATCGGATCGTGACTTGTAGTTCGCTATACGTCACGTGCTAACCGTGATAGCATCCAATTAAAATATCAGTTTTGAGTTAACTTTACATGTTACTTCGACTGAGATTACTGAAAAAACCAAATTGTTCCCTGCGGCTAGAAACGGACAATTTAGTAATGGGCAAAATATTAACGAAGAGACGAACAACTAAATTCGGTTTTTGTTTTGTTTTGAAAGAACATTTCACAATTACTGTGCTTTGCTTTGTGATTCTCGAATCTCGTCAATTCTTGTGCATCTTTCGCTGTTAAGTGTTGCTTGCTTTCTCCTGACAGACATGTTTTCGTGTCAATATTTTTTGTTTTGTTTCTCGCAGTGTCCAAGTTTTGCGACTGCCTTTATCGAAATATTTGTTGCTTTTTACGATGAAGAATCGATAGAGAAATGCAAATAAAATGATAGAAAATGATAAAAACTTGAAATTCTTTCTAGTCTATGGAGATGTAACAATATCGACTTAAATAAAAACAAAAAATATTGCAAGACATCTGAATTCAACACTACCCCACCCCCCACCCTACTGCAATAAACGCGGCAAAGACAACGAAAACATTTCTGTTGTTTGTCTTTCACTTCTTACACTTTCCGTTTGATAAAGACCACCGATAATTCTCGGGTGATATTTAGTACGGGAAAAAAAAAAACAAAAACAAAAAAAAAAACAGCAAAAAAAAAAACAAAAAAAAAAAAGAAGAAAAAGGCGTAGCAGATCCACCCGAGAAAAACAGTAAATTATCTGATGAGATAGAAAAAAAAAAATTCTCAATGATTTTATCGTTCGTACCGTTCATAAGTTGAAATAATACGCATTTCAAAACAACCAACTTACTGTGCTGATCAATGAAACCATTTTTGGCGCTTCTTACTGATTCCACAAATTTACAACGGATGACGACGCATTGCAATCGATGCAACTGCAGAAAATAAAGCTGACAACAAGATTAAAAAACAGGTTGTTCTCTGCTATTGTCGATTTGTACTCATGCTCCGAGGAAAGGCATGGGCGTAACTTTTCCCTATTCAGACAATACCAGTAATTTTGCTTTGATCATCATCCGGTTTTGAAGGATATAAAACTACTAGTGAAGGCGATCTTGTGCGGAATTCTTTCGCACTCGTAGAATTCTTCATGAAATTAGATATTATTGTAAATGATTGTGAGATGATACGTTTTTTCTTTTTAGTACATTAAATGTGTTTTTCTGACATATCGATGTTGACTGAATTCAGTTCTAATCCAATAGAAAAGCCTTTAGGTCAATAACCTCATCAATATCATAAAATCACGTGTATTCCCAAGAGTTTTATACAGATGTAGCCTCGATAGTGATTCGAAACCAAATGGTATCAGACCCCACTCTTGGAGAACGAACTAACATTCCAGTAGATAATCTGATCGGAATGTTGACATTCTGTGTAGATAAAACATTCTTCCCACTGGTATCTAAACTTATTTATAAATGGAATTTTGTCTCTCTGTGTGTGTGTGTGTGTATATATATGTTTTTGTTTGTGTGTGTGTGTGTGTGTGTGTATCCGTTACCTATAGACTCCGAAACGGCTGAACCGATTTTCCTGAAAATTTACACAGTTGTACTATAAGCGTCTGCGGGTGTTCTTAGCTAGGTTTTGTGTCAAGGTACCCCCGATAAATATCGAAAATGGATAATCGAAAAAATCGGGTTATCAAAGGAGTGGTCTGATTTTAATCAAATTTGATACACTCATAGACAAAGACATAAGAAACGATATTCAGAAGTTTCAAGGTTGCAGTTCTTACAATAGTGCAGAAAATCGATAATATATATATATATATATATAAAAGGCAAGATGTTTGTGTGTGTGTCTGTTTATCTGCCTGTATGTCTGTATTTTTCAGCCCTTTTATTTTAGTTTTTGCTTCGGGTTTGGCTCTAAGTAGGTATAATTGTAGTTCTTAGTCTCAGCTATGATACCATTTACTCAGAGGACTTATTTAGCCTTCAAAATTCAGTTTACGAAGAAAAAAACTTATTTGATATCGATAGCAGGAAATCAAAGTTTGACTTACATCCATTCATTTTTCTTTCAGTCTACGGTTTTGCTTTAACTGGAAACAACTATTACTTTTTAGTCTTTCGTGCCAACGTCCAAAGAGTCTGAGCTCCAGGACCATGGATTAGTTTTAAAGCTTTTATTACACCCAAACAACGCTGGGCTATACTGCTAGTTATTTTACCAATAAGAGGAAGGCTTAACTATGAGTTTATCGTCATCACTAGTGATAGCAAACATATACATGAAATACTTCGAGAAAATGGCTTTAGGAATGGTACCACAAAAGAGTAGTATGAATGAGATGTGTAGACGACACCTTCATGGTTTAACCCCACCAGGATGCTGTACAAATACTGTTGAACTATAAGAACTCAATAGGATTTTCGATCCTGTTCCCAATAGAAGAAAATAATAAATTACCTAGGCTTTCTGGATGTACGGAGAATGAGTTCAAGACATTCAGATATTACAAGCCAACTTTCTCCGACAATACCTGAACTTTATTTCCTACTGTCGCGGCGTACCGGTGCTTTTTGTCTCTTTTAATCAGGATCGATCCTGGCCTGAAAACAAGCCGTCAGCCCACACTTGTCGGCCGTTGATGGTGTTGGCACAGCAGCTGGTCTTTAAGTTGAGCTCTTCAACTGTAATCTCTCTTACCCACGTTGTGATTTTGATCTTAAGAGAGTTAAGCTGAATTATCACTGGAGTATCTCAGCCAAGCTAAACCAAGTTGGAGACGCGCGCACAATTGTGGAAATAAAATGGCACCAATTGTGGAAATAAAATGGACGACGCCAGAATAAATCATTAGATGGTATTTACATACGAAAAAAAAAGATTAAATAATTACACCGCTGGAACGGGAACTCGAACTCACTTCATCTCCGAGCGAGAACTCTATGGGAACTGCTTCTCAATTCATCTCCGAGCGGGAACAAACGGGAACTGTTTTTACCCCTTCTGGGCTCTCGTATTTATGGGTGTCCCTTTTTACTGGTGCAGTGAGGACGCATAAGGGTCTTTATGGAAATATCCCAGAATTCAACCAGTCCTCATACACACTTCCAATCATAGAAGACTCTCCCTCTTCTTGGGAGGAGCTATTACATGACGTCAACCTCTCTGGCGTCTTACTTTTCTTTATCTCTATTTCACACTTCCAACGCTGGAAGATTTTCCCCTCACTTTTGGGAGATCTATTACATGACGTCAATCTTTCTCGGGGAAATTTGGAATAATAATTTCACCCAACCATTAACAATTGGTTTTTCTCTTCTCTCAACAAGATCAATTTAACCTTTGCTATCTAATCGTGTCTGCTGTGATTCGCCGAATTTCAATCTGGGGAAATATGAATAAAAATCTTTTTACTTTAATCATTTTTGTCTATGCCTTTCACCAAGGCCGCTTTGACATTTGACTTCTTATTATCTCGGCTGTGTTTTGCCTAGTTCCACCTGAGAATTTCTGAATTAAAAAGAAATAAAATTTCTCTTTCCAATTCTTTTCGCTCGCACGCAATGTTAGCCTGGTTCATTTATTTCAACAAGGCCGATTGACATTTGATCTCCAAAAGCCCAGCTATGTTTCGCTGGTTAATAACAATCATATTGTGTGATTTTATTTCATTTCTATTTTTAACCAGTTTGAAATCTTGGGAAAACGAATCTCTTTCCGACAAAAAACAAAAACAAAACAAAACAAAACAAAACAAAAAGAAAAACAAAAAACAAAACAAAAACAAAAAACACACACACAAAAAAAAAACAACATCGTGTTTTTTTTAACTCTTTCTCGTTCGAATAAAATAAAATTGTTTTCTCTAATCCTTTTTGGTCCGTAAAAATCAAAATAGTTTTAGTTAACTCTTTTTTGTCCGTAAAAAAAAAAAAAATAAAATGATTTTCAGTTAATTCTCTTTCGTCCATACGCCATGTTAAATATTGTCATATTACTATGCGTACAGTGTGAAAAAAGGGATTGCTCGGTGCCTAAAACACAGGACAAAAATCATCAGTGGCGACTCAGACACATACCAACGGAAAATTATCAGCATCAAGCGTCTCGTTCAGAATAACAATTAATCTGCGAACATGACATCAGCGTCCGCAATGTGAATCAAGGAAGATGATCAGAAAATTGCCCCATCGAAAAAGATTCCGAAGAATGCAACATCAGGGCAATATTATAAGTAGCTCAATTTTACGAAGAAATATCTACTGAGTAAAGCTTATAACGGTGGGGAATATTACCAAGAACTGTGTATACTCTACTCTTTGCAGTTGTGGCAAAGAATATAAAGAGAAAACAAATTGCCTCCTAACAGTAAGACTGAAGGAACATCGAAAAGCCGTAGTGATAAGTGAGACAATGAAATCAGCCACGGCTGAACATGTATAGTGGAAAAATGATAGATATCGGCCACTGTGGTATGAAATATAAATATTGAACAAGGAAGAAAACTAAAGAAAGACATCTCAAATAATCGGTACATATGCTAGGCTATAGAGATCTTCTTAGTAGGGCTAGTATAGAAGTAAATAATATATAGGATTCACTAGTAAATCAAGGAAAAACTGCAGAAAGCCATCAAAAGTAGCGACGGTAGCTGTAACAAAAGAGAAAAGATTCAGTGAGTGCAGTCAAGATGTGACAAACAACAGCAATCAGGTTAGGACTCCAAGTTCTCCACAGAGAATTGTCCCACAGGACAATAACCTGGTGGAATAAAGCTTTGGTTCAAATTTGGCGACATAGTATTTGTGAGTTCGATGCTTAGGTCAAGCAGTATGTACTTGGATTTACCAACCTTGCCACGCAAGGCTAGATGTGACACAAGGAATTTTTATTGTGGGTCTTCCAGGCCATATAGCCAGGCCAAAAATATCTGTCTATCTTTCCCCAGTCGTGATTCTACCCTTCGGCGGAGTCACGACTAGTGCTCTCTGCTCGGAAGCAGAGAGCGCTCTCTACCCGAAGGCAGAGAGCTGACAGTGTCATAGTAGAGTACAAGGGTACTCCTCGTTATTTACCAACCTTCTCACGCAAGGCTAGATGTGACACAAGGTCTTTTTATTGTGGGTCTTCCCGGCCATATAGCCAGGCCAAAAATATCTGTCGATTCAGTGGAAACGGGGCGAATAACAACTGAGCAGCACTAAAAGTAAGTACTAGACATGGGCAGTGGAACGAGATAAATAGAGGGTTCTGCAGGTTACCCGGTTCAACATACACATGATGAAGGCCGCATGGAACAACGGCAGAGACTCTGTTATAACAAGAACAAGATGAGGAGAATAGTCCACATGTAAATAAAATTTCGCATGTTGATTTCTTTTTAGGTAGAAAAAACTCTCACTATTTAGAAGTTTGGTGCGACATAATCTTCTTCTCATTTTTTTCTCTTTCAATTTGTGATCTTCTAAACTATGTTAAACGACTATTAATATCATAAAATCCCTTTGAAGCGACTGTTTGACGTATGAATGATAACGTTAAATAATTCTTTCTGTTCGTGAAATGAACAAAAAAAATTTCTTTACAGTTTTGTTCGTTCAAACGACTACAGACCAAAGTTCGTTTTTAATTTTTCTCATTAACTCAAATGAAACATTATCCACTTGTATTCATCGTATCTAATATACCTCGCTACCTACAAAGCTAATTCTTGGTGACTGAGAACACTTTTTTTTTCCTGGGGTCAGCAATGAAAAAAATTCTGAAAGTTGATGGCTTTGTGAGCGTTTTTGTTATTTGGTAAAGATAACCGTTGCATTTCGAAACGAAAAGTTCCGGAAATCTGAAACTATTTGTTTGAATCATAACTTCCGGTTGTTTTCCTCTGCAACTAACTTGTTTGGCCGAGATTCCGATGATTGGCTCCGCTCCTGTTTTGTTTTATCTGTCAGACATTGGCTATTGGCCAGAGATATGAACTATCCGCTGGCAAAAACAAACCCCCAACATTTCAACAGAGGGCGATACGTGTCTGTTACAATGGCGAACGCACACACAACAGACAGACTTTAAGTTATTCAATAGTGATTTTGAACCTTGTTTTTGAAGATTTCGGTACTTAATCTAAATCTGTAGAAAATGTGTAGACGTGCGTCTGTATTTTTGTGATGTCCAAAGTCAAAAGTAAAACAAAAAAAGTAGTTTGTTTGTTGCCCATTGTTTTTGCGACAAAATAATTATGAAGGGAAACAATTTCTATTTGCCGCCTTCTGATTCTACAGCGTTTTTAAAAGAAAAGGTCGCGGCTAGGGAATTAGGCATGTTGTGCACTCTTTGTAGTATTTGAACCGTGAAATGTCTGCAAATTACTTGCTTCTTTCTGTCCTGGTCAACCAATCATTGGAAAAAAAATTTTGAAAATTTATGGAAATTTTATTACAATTTGATTGTCGTGTCTCTTGAGCGAAGAGAAACAATTTAGGACGAATGAATAAACACCTATTTTAGACTTTGCTGTCGGCAATGTCTGCGCACGTGAGCATGCGCAGAGTAAAAGAAAGAATGAAAGAGAGGGCGATATATGTGCTTGTACATAAATAATCGTTTAAAAACTAACACGAAGAAAGCGGCTTATATATCTCCATCTACAAAAGAATTAAGTCTTTCATTCACGTGAAGGATCCCTTCAAATTTAACAATTCCATCAAATAACCATAAACACTTTGGCAGTAAAAAAATGAACGATCATTTAATTATTTACAGAATACAAATTTGATTATTTTGAAAGACAATAGTCGACAAGAACACGATAATCAGCTCCTCAATTTGAAAAGCACTGAAAATAACTTTAACTCAAAAATTGTTGTTGTTCAGTTGAAACGTGTAATATCGTATGTAAATTATTAGGCAAGTATAAACAGAGAAATACCTGGAGAGGTAAGAAGAAATAGAAAGACCCCGCCGTTGCAAAGGACACGGAGAGCTGTGCTACGACTATCACTACGCACAAAAAAATGGGAAATATAACAAAACGCTTAACTCAACAACTGAATCCACCAATCTTTGTAATCTTTCTTGGGAGATATGTAGTCCTAAATTTAAAAATTTAAATATTTTTTGTTTCTACTAAGGGTTCAGGACAACTCAAAACTGGCAAGTGAACACCACCGATTGAGCGCTGGAACATCTCGATACCAGGACAACTCAGTACGATAAAAACATAACTTTTTTTAACCGAATAAAACCTTAATTAGTAAATATTTTTCTTTAAAAACGGCATTTGAAAAGCCATTATGCAAAATATGAAAAAGTTTTTTGTTTTTAATAAAGCAAACCGTAAAGAAATTTGTTTTTAATGAAGTAAATGGACATAAAATAAATTAATAAAACACACTTGTTTTTAATTATTTTTAAATAAAATAAATCAGGAAATGCTAAACAAAATGAAGCAGTTTTTTGTTTTTAATTTTTGATAAAGTATATCGTAATGTCATTTATCTTTTTTTATAAAGTCGATATTCTGAAATATTTTTACAAAAAGTAATTTAATAATTCAAGATTTACTATATAAAAAAGCTTTTATCCGGTTATTAAAAATAAGTTTTTTTTCTGGTGTTGAGTCGGCGGTGTTGAGTTGTCCCTTCCTAGTACGATGTGTTAAAGAAAAAAAGCTTTGCTCGTTCGTTTTTTTTTCTTGGTTAGTACCTTAAAAGTATGTACATGTTAAAACTTTAATTATACATAAGCCTTTTTGCTATTTATATATAAAGGTGTGTTAAGGTCTGCACATTTATATATACCTGTGTACAAGCGTTTGCGATAGCCATTTTATTTAACCCCCTTAGATGAATTTAGTATATATTTCTTGAAATTTTGACATTTTCATTTTTATATTACTTAAAGATATTTTTTGTGGTTATTTCATTTTACTTATTTTCGTTCGTAAATCTAAATTTCTTTCCAATTCCCAATGTTTGTTAGCCCTACACATCCCTCCCCAACTTCCCCGTCTAACTGAGTACAATCGTTTTATTAAAAACAGGGGAAGTATCAGGACTTATGAAAACTTTTGACCATGAGAAAACTACTCGTCCAGATAAATTCCTAGTGGTTGTCTTCCAGAATTTTCAACTGGGTTTATCCTCTATCATAGCAAAATTATTCAACAGTCGCTTGAAGGAAGAAGCCTTTTCAAGTCTGTGGGAGGTGTGAAGTGTATGCACTGTTTTTCAAGATTACGAGTGAGAGCTAATTCCTGTCACAGTATAAGACCATCAACCTCCTCAGTGTCAAGCTTTTTGAAGCTATAATCAACAAGAGAGTTGTTGATCACACCAATAGAGAAAACATCTTGAGCGACAAACAGTACGGATTTCGATCGGCTCGGTCTACTGCTGATATCCTAATTTCCATTACTCATAGAATCAGTGAAAAACTAGACAGTAAATACATCTCAAGAACGATCGCATTAGATATTTCAAATGTTTTTGACACGGTGTAGAATAAAGAGCACAACCTCTATAGCTATGAAATCACAGCAAGAGATTTTTTCCGTTATAAAGTCCTTCATAACGGAAGGACTTTATAACTGAACTAAGCGATCAACACATATTTTCTCCAAGGTTCGCTTCTCTGTTCAACCCTCTTTCTATTTTACATTAATGATCTGCCTAAGAGTATACACCGATCATTTGTGAATACCTACGCTGATGATACAACAATATATGGGTACACCTACAAGACTTTAACTGACGAGAGATTGGTGGCTGATCTTTCCTCTGATCTAGCTCTAACAGCTCAGTGTGTGTGTGTATGTGTGTGGGGGGGGTTCACATTCAAATGCCTCGAAAACCTAACTTGCGACATTAACGAAAGGACCCAAAACTTTCACTGATCATGATGAATGGGGACTTAAACGCAACCCAGAGCTCAAGTAAATATGAAACATTGCAAAAATGTTAGAGAAATGGTCGATTCCTCTACTGCTCTAGTACCTGGCTCCTGCTATTCTATACCTTTACAAGAGCCAGATTAGACAAAAAAAATGGAGTATTGCTATCATATATGAAAAGGAGTTGTCCAATATAATTTTTAAGTCTTGATAGAGACCAAAAGCAGTTCTGCGTTCTTGTGGGTACTGAATTATTTTTCACCCTGCAAGCACTTTCCCACAGATAAAACATCACAATCTTTTCGCTGGTCTATCGCTATTTCCATGGAAGGTGTTCAGGCGAATCACGTTCTTAGTTCTGCCAATTTTAACCTTCACGGCTATTACCAGCCATGCTAACCACATTGTAGCAAACTACCTTTGTTGCCTTCGTATTTCATTATAGAGTTGTAAGTTTTACTCGGACAGCTTCTTCCAACTCACCATTGCATTGTGGAAGCGAATCCCAAGCCGGCTTGGTTTAAGTGATCCTAAAGAGCAATACTGTTGGAAAGTGACTGAAAACAATCTAAGAACTCAGATGAACCAACTGATTCTTAAAAACTATCTTCATTGGCAAAGTATTAGAGGCGCAAATCAAATTGGTTAAGCATCACACCTTACAGTGTTTAAGCAATATGGTTTTCATTTCTCTAGGTCAACTGTTGATCTATTAATGATTGTTGTTAAAAGAGTCTAACAAGCTTTAGATAAGAATGGTGAATCTCGGGCTGCATTTGACAATCAGTTAAGTACCATACGTATTACATACTTTGGGCGATAATGTCTCAAAGAGACATGACTGACTGGGCAGAAGATTATCCCGCAGTAGGTTGTCATTACTTAGACTGGTTGCCAGCCAAGGTTAAAGAATCCAGTCTGTTCTATTATTTAACCCATAACTGGAGGGAAAAGACGGATTAATACATTTTCCAAGGGTCTTTGTGCGTAAGTGAATGCAAGGAATTCAATTGGAGTTTGAATTCGGCTCCCCGATTTGTCGTTCCGAGTCGATACATTTGATAGGGTTTGGCATATTGATCTTCTTTACAAGTTTCTTGTACAAGCTTTTGCTCCGATGAACTTATCTCTCTGGTTCCCCCTATGCATGAATTTGCTCGAGCCACAAGATTAGCAACTAGGACCCATCTTTTTACTGTGAATCAAATAAAATGTAAACACAAATTTTACTCCATCAGCTTCTTTTATCGCACTTCCCGCCCGTGGAATTCCCTTCCGTTTACTTGCTTCCCCGACAGTTACAGGAGTTTAAGTGTAAAAGCAATAGTCATCTCCTATCTTGCTAACTTGCTAACCTGCATCCTCTCTCCCATGCTCCTTTCTCCGTCCACCCCACTCTCAGTATCTTAACCCTTCTTTTAGCCACTTCCTGACAAGCCCTGTAACCGGTCACTTTTTCTCATAACTTTCCTCCTATGTAACCCCCTGCACACCAGTGGCAATAGACTGCCTTGCTTGGGGCAATATGATTATAAAGAAAAAGTTGACAGGTTATGGTATTTTTGGACGATTTTTTTCACTGATTCAATTTTTCTTATCAAATCTCAAAACCTTGAACGGCCACTTTTCTAGATCTGTTTGCATTAATGCAGGTGTCCTGATAGACTTACGTTGTTACTAATTTTCACAAATGAAAATGACCTTCCTCATGTCCTTAGTTCTCACCTCGGTAGCTATGTTAACGGTACAATTATTTACTCTCGTCTTAATAAGAAGTCTAATTAGCTCGATAAGGTCAAATTGGTAGCTGAAAAAAAAAGAAAAAAAAAAAGAAAAAGATCTACAATCTGTTGTTAACTAGGGCAAGAAATGGCTTGTTAATATTAATGTCTCCAAAACGAAACTGTTCTCTTTTAATCGTTTGAGTGAACCTATGTCTACCTTCTATCAGCATGGCCGATCTAACCTCTAGAAAATTGACCCATTGCTACTTCTCGGGGTAACGTTTTCTGATAACATGAAGTGGAAAGATTATATTGAGTTAATTACTAAATCTGCTACTAGGAAAGTCGTTTCACTGTGTTGTACTAGACAAGTTTTCATGCCCGAATATATCTTAACTATTTGTAAGTCTACCATTCGTCCATACCTTGGATATTGCTTCCATATTTTTGTGCTCTTGCTATATATTTAGAGATCTTTGATAAAATCCATAGAAATATTTGCAATGTTATTAGTACTGACCTGACATCTCTCCTTCAGTCACTTTTAGACTGCCGTAATGTAGTTTCCCCGTGCCCTTTTCTTTCATGGTAATTGTCCTGATGAACTTTCTTCTATGACACTTAGACTTTATGAATTTAAGCGCAATACTAGATGTTCACCAATGTCTCATAATTTAGTATTTGAAATGGTTAGATATAACCACAAATTCTATATCAACAGTTTCTACCCCCTTCTCGCTCATCGTACTCTCTTCCGACTTCTTGTTTTCTAGTTAAGTTTGATTTTTAAAAATATAAATGCAATGGCAACGGTTAGCTTTTGTTTTGTTGTGGATCACCCCATTTTTTGCACATAAGAATGGAACTCACCTTCAGTGAATTAAGTGCCATACGTGATACACGCTGACTGGACAGAAGATTATCCTTCAGTAGGTTGCCATTGCTTTCTGCGGTAGACTGGTTGCCGACCAAGGCTATAGAACCCAATCTGTCCTGCTATTTAACCCATAACTGGAAGGAAGAGACGGATACCCCAAGGGTATTTTCGCGTAAGTGAATACAATGGATTCAACTGGAATTCGAACTCGGCTCCCCTTACGTGTACATATAATCCTGCCTATACAGAGAATATCAAGGGAGAGGAGTAGTTGTAAAGGACAGATGAGTAGCTGAACAGTAAGTTGGTGCATATTAAGTTGGAGTTGCTTTGGATATAGACTCATTACCCGGATATACTTCTTCACTAAAATACTGTATATATTGAATCCTACTAACAGTATTCCTAGTATTCCTGAATTGACTAACCCGTGTTCCAGTTTGTATATTTTTGCTCAATATAATTTTTTTATCTCCATCTCTGCTTTCGTTATTTATTATTTTGTGTAGTTTCTCAACCAGAATCCACAACAGTTTTCTTAATTCTGATTCTTTTATTGGTCTTGCTTTTTGATAATGTTTCTCCTTTTTTATATTCTTTTATAGTGGGTTATCCATTCTTTTCCAGTTTATAGTGGGGAGTCCGTTCTAGTGAAGGGTAGTTGAATATTGTTGCAGATTAACGGAATTTGGCCTCGTAGTAGATAGCCCACTAAAAGTCATAAAATGATTATAAATCAAGAAAAGCAAATTGAGTTGAAAAATAACATTTTATATATACACATATCAATTAAGGTTTTTACAATTAAAGTAATACTTAAAGTATAGGTCCGACGGACGTTAAAATGTTCATGGCAATAAAATGCTGAAAAGAGAATTAATGCTTAGGAATGTGGGAGCGTTGTAAGTAAGGAATGTTTTTGATGTATTCGCTCCTTAGGTCAGTAAGTAGTTTTGAGACAGCGAAAGATAAGATGAGAGGGAAGGGAGGCTAGCATAGTAAGCCGCTTGACGTAGGCCGAGGGGATACTGATTACACTATTCTCTCTCGAGTCAGTCCGTGTGGGTCTGTCTGTATGTCTGCGTCTGTCTGGCGATGCTTTCTGTATCGGCTTTTTATATCTTCTTTTTGGATCGCACAGATCATTTGGGAATTCACATCCGTATTTGATTCTGGGTTTCCCATTGGCCGATAAATAAAATTTGCGTAGGCTCACGAACTGGAAATTTAATATTTAATTAATTTTTAGTTTCCAACCGGAACATCTGCGCGAACCCGGATGCGCACCGACGAGTTTTGGTCATTTGCTTTCTGGTCGTTAGAGTGCAAACATCCGGTCCCTCGCTTTTGCTCGGTCGGTATCACCACACTTTCACATTCTGTAACACCTGTGTTTTAGTGGCTTTCTTGTCTTGTTTGGGACGGAATGTTTAAAAAAGTAATAGAAAATAGAGTTCTGATCTGCTTTTGCAATTAAATCGGGCCAATGACGCACAAAAACAGATACAACAGAATTGTGGTTTTACTGGTTTAGTCACGCGACTAGATTTAATTTTTATCTGGTCTCACGAATTAATCACCCGAGAATTGAATGCTAACACATCAACCAAAACTCTTCAGCACCTCTGAAACAACATTGATTTTTGAACAATATTGGCGCGTCTAAAGTGTAAAATTTGTGCGTTTATATTTGATCGGGGGATCACATAACAAAACTCAAAGAAGATCGAGGGAAAGAAAAGAGAGAAGAAAGTGGCTTCTGAGCGATATTAAGCTATCCAAATGGCACTCATTACTTTTAATAAAATGGCGGATACATTTTAAAGGCAACTACAATCTCACATTTTAGATAAGACAAATGATAAAGCTCGAATGATAAACAGAATTCTTTACGCTAAGCCGGAACTAATCGGATTGTTGTTGAGAAAGTCAATTGTGAAGGCGGATTTCGAAAAACAGAATGTCTTCTCTTTTATTTATAACAGCGACAATTTAGAGATGAACATCAGATCGATTGTAAAAAAAAGAAGAATTTTCGATTACGCGTTTGATTCTCTGGTATTTAATCGTCAGTACTATAGGAAATTCTTTTCTCAGAAGCTGACATATCCTCGAAGACTTGCTAGAATGTCAAGAAGCAGAATTAAACAAACAAACAAACAAACAAAAAAGTTAACCTGCTTTTTATTTCGGAAAAAAAAAAACGAAGGAAAAATAATGGCGATTGTATTATATATCGAAAGTGAATGTGCATTGTTTACTGCGATATCTTCTTTGTCCAAACAACATTACGTGACACAGTGAGGGTAGATTACAAATTATATTTGATGAGTTGTTTTTTTAAATTGGTTAATTTTATTAACTGAACAAACAAGTCCTCATATATATATATATATATATATATATATATATATATATATATATATAATTTTTATATCTCATATACATATATCTACAGACAGATCTGTTTCACTGTACCACATCTCATCAGTACGGTTAGACATTCGATTGCTTTTTAGCCAGGATTGAAACCCGACCGAATTGACATCAGTCGGCGATTCTATCTCTGAGCGATGGGTGCTCGGTAGAGGAAGGCATACTTGTAGCGTGTGATATACAATGTAAACACACACACACACACACACACACACACACACACACACACACACACACACACATATATATATATATAGTGCTAAGTTGGAATGATTCCTACGATTGTTATTTTTTAGTGGATATTTTGGCAAGCATGTTTTTTGTTATAAAGTGCTCGGTATCGTGATAGAGAGAGTGCTAATATGGTTAATGTGGAGATTTATGCTGACTTCGAAGTTTCGTGAGAGCACTGTTATGATGTCCTCACTCCTCAGGGCTTTTTTTAAATCTGCTGTTGGGTCCCGGTTTTATTCTTATTTACATGGAACCTCATGTAAATAAATATTAAATATTAAAAGTTAATATAAAATTACATTAAGCTCCGACCGGGTGAAATTTTCTTACCGTCCTATTGACGTAGGATAAATCTTTCTTTCTTTCTTTCTTTCTTTCTTTCTTTCTTTCTTTCTTTCTTTCAGTTTGTTCATATCTATCTATCTATCTATCTATCTATCTATCTATCTATCTATCTATTTCAGTCCGTCTAAATGTATCTATCTCAATCTTTTCATATCTGTCTCAGTCTGTTCATATCTATCTATCTATCAATCTATCTATCTATCTATCTATCTATCTATCTATCTATCTATCTATTCATATCTATCTATCTATCTATCTATCTATCTATCTATCTATCTATCTATCTAGTCTATTCTATCTATCTGTCATATCTATCTATCTATCTATCTATCTATCTATCTATCTATCTATCTATCTATCTAAGTCTGTTCATATCTATCTATCTATCTATCTATCTATCTATCTATCTATCTATGCAAGTTTCTTTAAAAACTCCTGACCTGATGTTGTAGCACACACACACACACACACACACACACACACACACACACACACACACACACACACACACACATATATATAATTTTGTAATCTGTTCTTGTAACTTGTTTCTATTTTGGACGTAAATTATATAAATATTATAATGTGAATGTTTGATATATCTAAGCACTCTCGGCTATACTTTTAGCCATTATTAAGGATGAATTTTATTTTAATTGAATACATGGATAGTTTTATGTACACATCTAGAGTTATAGGAATGTCTTATTTTCTAAACACGGTCAGCATATTGTAGCCGTGTTCATAGTTGATATTATTTGGTTTTGGCTTTTTTCTCGTTATTAATAATTATTTCATTATTTTTATACTTTTTCTTTTGCATGTGGATGATGCTATTGTAACGTTCAATCGACTTTAAGAAAAAATCTTCTTAGATTTCAAAATTTTAAAGAATATTGTAATAATTTAAATATCTTTGTAGTTTAAATTGCGGTTAGATTACGAATTATATTTATTAAGCATTTTAAATTAACGGAAGAATTTATGAATTTTATGAATTAGAGAAACAATACAATGATTTCCCTTGTATCATACAATATATATGTTTGTATATAATTTAGAACATGTATTGTGGCGCAGTGGATATCGGCTAGGAACGAGAAATCGGGGAACCAAGTTCGAATTCCAGCTGAATTCATTGCATTCACTTACGCGCAAATACCCTTGGGAAAGGTATTAATCCGTCTCTTCCCTCCAGTTATGGGTTAAATAATAGGACA
Organism: Ascarosepion bandense; assembly: GCA_037127315.1. Taxonomy (NCBI): domain Eukaryota; kingdom Metazoa; phylum Mollusca; class Cephalopoda; order Sepiida; family Sepiidae; genus Ascarosepion; species Ascarosepion bandense. The sequence continues at coordinate 1,829,270 of JBBBDQ010001236.1, read as the reverse complement.
GATTGGGTTCTATAGCCTTGGTCGGCAACCAGTCTACCGCAGAAAGCAATGGCAACCTACTGCGGGATAATCTTCTGCCCAGTCAGTCATGTCTCTTTCGAGACATGATCGCCCAAGCGTGTATCGCGCATGGCACTTAACTGACTGACAAATTACAATCTACTAAAAGAGAAGGACTTTTCAGTCAGAACTACTTTTTATTTAATTGAGAAGGACTTTTCAGTCAGAAGTACTTTTTATTTTAATCAGAATGACTTTTCACTCAAAAGGATTTTTTATTTTAATCAGAAGAACTTGTTGCGTAGGGGTGAGTGTTTTTTGTACGACTGGAGTCACCAGTGTAGCCTGGGGGTGGGTGTTCCTAGAATGTCGGGAGTCGCCAGTGTAGCGTGGGGAGCTGGTTAATGTTTGTTTGATTCGGCCTTGTGTCTTACTTAACAGAACTCCTTACAAGTTTTATGCAGAGTTATAATCATCAGAAGGTTTTCATCAGAAGGTTGGTTGTCGGTTGGAATGTGTGGGGAATTGTGTGGAATAGCCTAAGAAGAATAAAATATACATTTTGCATTTCAAAATAGAAATTTATTAAAGGGAAAGAATAACACAAGTTAATGTGCAATTTTTAAAAGGTTAAGCGTAGAGTTCATGTTCAATGGTAAAGTTGAGTTAAGCGTATCAAGATTAGTAGAAACTGCTCATAATAGTAATTGTTGAAAGGAATAAAGGAGAAAGAGAACAAGGTGCGACCTGACCTTATCTCCGTGTCGATTTGAAGTTGAAGCTACATTGTAGATGCCTGTCTCGCGGCTTCCATCTGTGACTCTGACTGACTGACGTTGAAGTCCTTTTATTGTAATCTAGATTTTTCACACTTACTCGCGAAGTCGTTTTTGATCCTGTAAGTCGCTCTCATTGGTAAAAAATCATAGTAACGCCTACTTGCGAAATTTGGTTTCGAATTTTTCGTTAAGCACATGGTCAGTCCTTTTTCTATTTAGGAGGACTGACTGATATTACATAAACAGTCGAGTACACGTTAATATTTTGCTTAACTTTTGGAAGGCATCTTTCGCTATTCCAATGATTCTTTGGTTTTCGGTGTCATATTTTCAGCTTTCTGATAAAACAATTCGCAAATATTTACATTTTTGCACTTGTTTGATTTTGGTGCCTTCAATTCGTAGTTCGCCTCTTGGGTTGTTCTTTTTGTTAACAGCTATATATTCGTTTTTTTTTTTTTTTACAATTAATGATTAGTCCTTTGTTCTCGCCTTTCTTTACTACCTTCTGTGGCCGTTCCAGTAATTTTCTTTCCGTGACTGCGATCATCAGTGTGTGTGTCATCTGCATATCTGATGTTGGTAAGAGTCTGTCCGCCAACAATGAATCCTGATAGGTTTTCGAATTCTCTCATAATGTTGAATCAGTTCGATGAGAAAACATGTTCTTGTCTGTCGCTTCTTTCTAGTTGCTGAATTGATTTCCTATCCGTATGCAGACGCTTTTCTTCCAATATAAGTCCCGAATTGTTCTAAGATCTTTCCCAAATAAATTCAGCTTACCTGGCAGCTAAAACAGAATATTTATTTCGTATAAGATATACAAAATTGTGGCACAAGACCAAAAAGGGGGCGAGTAGAGGGTGGTGATCAGTATCTATCCTATACCTAACTAAACACTATCACGACCCAATTACACATTACAATTTGCACATTCACCACAAGAACCCATCCATCACCACCCAATCCTTCACACACCATAATACAACATATTTACAAGGGACACCTAAAAAAAAAAAAAGAAAATAAACCAATGAGAATAAAAATGCATTTATATACAATAATATAATATATACTTCAAAAAATTTAATGAAAAATGATATGATGGGCGGGGGATGAACCCAAAACACAAACTAGGATACAACATAATTTTAAAACTAAAATTAAACAATGTTAGTAAGACATTCCATAAAAAAAGAGTGGCTGCTGTATTCCGCCAAGCGACGAAATCAAGACGCACGCTCGCTAAGGGAGTGGGGGAGAATAAAATAATGGAATGGGAAAATCAGAGGCTGACCCACTGGCAGTTAAAACAGTTGGTTGTGGCGTTATCAAACGCTTTTAAATAATTAAGAAAGCATATGGTCATCAGTAAAAAGGGCATCCCAATATGCCAAATACAGGTGGGGGATACTAGAATCAAGCAGGTACAAAAATTTAAATACCTGGGAAGTGTTATAACAGAAGACGGAAAGTGCGACATAGAGATACGAAGGCGATTTGGCATGGCGAAGAATGCGTTCCAGAAGCTGAGTAAAATATTAAAAAACAGGACAACTTTGCTAGAAACAAAGAAGAGAGTACTGGATTACTATGTGCTGTCTCTTCTACAATATGGCAGTGAATGCTGGACAATATCATCAAAGATGAAGGAAAAACTTGAAGCAACTGAAATGTGGTTCTACAAAAGGATGCTGCGAATATCATGGATCGAGCATGTGAGCAATGATGAGGTTTTGGAAAGGATGGAAACGAAAAGGAAATTAATACTGAGCATCAGGAAGAGACAGCTGAAGTTTCTGGGACACGCAATGAGGAAGGAGGGCCTGGAGAATCTGATACTAATAGGCCAGATAGAGGGAAAAAGAGACAGGGGAAAGCAACGGATAACATATCTGAAGAACCTAATCAGGTGGATGACGGAACGAGGGTTGCATAGTGTAACAGGAGAAGGTGTGGTCGGAGCCACCAGGGATAGGGAAACGTGGAAAGCCATGATCGCCTACGTCCTGAAGGTACAGGGCACATAGAAAAATATACTTCTGAATTGTATTTTATTTCGCTTTCAGATATAATTCTGAGCTTATGGGTAAGGATTGTGTGGATATTGGATCCCTAGTGACCAGGATATTATTACTCCATAGTTCTTTATATGGTGACAGCTGTACGAACGAATGCTTACAAATCAATAAATAATCCCTTAATAAATATTTAAAAAATAACACAGAAATATACATGAGAAAATTTAAAGAAAACCTTTTTTGATATCATCAAAAATATCTTCAACAGAATTTTGAATGTCCACCAACTTCTTCTGATATCAATAATTTTGTCAGAAGTTCAAATTAGTTTAACTCTTTCCACTCCAAAAATATTTCATTGCCTTTGGAATTTTATTTGGAATTGTCCTTATGGATTTTTAAGGAAATCACCGCTCTTAAAAACAACCTTTGATATAACCTTGTTCGACTAATTCTGACCCAAGAATAAAAAAGCGAGTTACCCATTGAGGCTTGACATTCGCCAGACTAGTGAAAATCTTGCTAATACCATCATCACAACAGGCAGCCTCTTAAAACCAGTTGCCGACATAGATTTATTTCTCAAAAGAACATTTTACGTATATTTCTTAACTAAAATGGACACAAGGCAATACTGATGGCTTATTCGATGAGAGATAAACTCATTTATTAATGGTAAAAAATCATTAGCCCTTTTAACAATTACATCTATCTATCTATCTATCTATCTATCTATCTATCTATCTATCTATCTATCTCAGTCTGTTCATATCTATCTATCTCAGTCTGTTCATATCTATCTATCTCAGTCTGTTCATATCTATCTATCTATCTATCTATCTATCTATCTATCTATCTATCTATCTATCTATCTAGTCTGTTCATATCTATCTATCTATCTATCTATCTATCTATCTATCTATCTATCTATCTGTCTGTCTATCTATCTCATCTGTTCTGTTCTATCTATCTATCTATCTATCTATCTATCTAGTCTGTTCATATCTATTCTATCTATCTATCTATCTATCTATCTATCTATCTATCTATCTCAGTCTGTTCATATCTATCTATCTATCTATCTATCTATCTATCTATCTCAGTCTGTTCATATCTATCTATCTATCTATCTATCTATCTATCTATCTATCTATCTATCTCATCTCAGTCTGTTCATATCTATCTATCTATCTATCTATCTATCTATCTATCTATCTCTATCTGTTCATATCTATCTATCTATCTATCTATCTATCTATCTATCTATCTATCTATCTATCTATCTATCATATCTATCTATCTATCTATTCTATCTATCTATCTATCTATCTATCTATCTATCTATCTCGTCTGTCTATCTATCTATCTATCTATCTATTCTATCTATCTATCTATCTATCTATCTATCTATCTATCTATCTATCTGTTCTAGTCTATTCTATCTATCTATCTATCTATCTATCTATCTATCTATCTATCTATCTATCTATCTATCAGGTTCGTTCATATCTCACTAGTGACCGACTGTGCTTTTCTTGTTGGGGTGCTTCCTAACGCATTTGGTTTGAATGTCTCTTTGTAGATTCATTTTTTATTGAATGCTTCGCGAATGGATGTTGCTCTTAATCAGGTTTTACCGCCTCATTTTCTCTCGTCACTTTTCTTTGCATGGTCAAGAAAAAGCCGCCACTTGGGGAGAGAAACGGACGCAGAGATAGATAGATAGATAGATAGAGAGAGAGAGAGAGAGAGAGAGAGAGAGAGAGAGAGAGAGAGAGAGAGAGAGAGAGAGGAAAACGTTCAATTGGTTCCTTGCTTAGACATCAACAGCAAGGAAAAGACAAAATAACGATATTAACGTTTCTCTTGGTATTTTCCTACTAATCTTTGTGGTTTTTTCGAGAGGAAAAATTATACTTGGAAATTGCAATTATTATGAAATCAGATTTTATTCCCCGACATCAAATTGCATTTGACGCTTTGGGAGGTTAAGGAGGTTTATTATTTTTTGTTACAAACTTGTGGCTAGTGTATAGATTTACTTTTTTCTTTTTCTACAGGATACAGAATTTGACACAAAGACTTTTGTTTACCGTGAACTTTTAAAAATAAGACCTGATGCATTTTGATTGTAGATATCAGATATTCTTTTTATTCTTGTTTTTCTAATCTAGTATATAAATATTGTCTGGAAGAAGAGTTCAGAATACACAGACGGAATTCATAAACTCTCTGATAAAATCGTCGATTTCAGCGCCGCTTCAGTGTTGTAAACATCCCGAGAACACAAATATACAGACATACAGACCGACAGGCAGAAAAACAGATAGATAAACAGACAGACAAATTTTATGATCTTGACTCTTTCATGGACTCCAATAATTCTTCTACTGTTTTATAATAACTAAAATTAATTTATTTTGACGTATTAGAATATATTTTAAAAACTAGATACATTTATGCACGATACGTATGTATAAAAATTTGTAGCTTTAATTAAATTTATCTTTTATCGATATTACTTGTTATTTGGTTCATTCACGGTTTAAAAAAACCTCATTAACATTTTAAATATCAATTGCCAGTTCAATTTAATAGATCAAGCTAATTATCCACGAATAATTTTCCGGACATACACCTGTCTCATTCGATGTAACGCAGTGCAAAACCATGAAACATCAAAGAAAGTCATAACGCTAATAATATTTATTAAATTTGACTTAATGTCAGACACACAAACAAACGTAAGTCTCAAGTTGCGGTTATTTTAACACATCAATCAATAAGTCTCTGGCTTGACATATAGATGGCTCCACTAATAAAAAATCCATATAATTTTTATAAAGTACTAACCTTCAAATGGCACTTGACAAAATTTGGGCCCAATCGGATTATTAGTTTACAAATTACAGTGAAGCTACTGTTGCAAATTTTCAAAACAATGGAAAAATCTGAATTTCGTGTCTTGATAATGCATTGCTTTCTGATGGGAAAAATACTGTTCAAGCAAAGCAATGACTGGATAAGTGTCATTCGGACTCTGCTCCGTCGCAAACAACTGCTAAGCGGTTGTATGCTGACTTTAAACGCGAACGTATAGACACAAATGATGCTGAACGCTCAGGTCATCCAAAATCGGCAGTTGTCCCGGAAAACAACCTCCAACAATCCACAAACTCGTTTAGCAGATCGTAAATTGAAGTTGCGTGAGATAGCAGAGGAGTTGAACATATCAGAAGGCAGTGTATTCACCATTTTTCATAAACATTTGTCTTGAGAAAGCTGTGTTCAAAGTGTGTGCCGCGTTTGCACACAGTCGATCAAAAACAACAACGCGTTGACGATTCAGAGGGTTGTTTGCAATTGTTTCAACCCAACAAAAAGGAGTTTTTGCGTAACTATGTGACACTGGATGAAACATGGACCCACCATTTCACTCCGGAGTCAAATTGGCAGTCAGCTGAGTGAACAGCAGCAGGTGAAAGCTGTCCAAAGCGACCAAAGACGAAAACATTAGCAGGCAAGGTTTTGGTCTCCGTATTTTGGGATGCGCAAGGTATTTTGTTCATCGATTATCTTGAGAAAGGAAGAACTATCAGTAGCGAATATTATATAACATTATTGGTGCGTTTGAAGAAAGAAATCTAAAAAAAAGTGATCTTTCACCAAGACAACGCACCGTGTCACAAGTCGTTCGCAACGATGGCAAAATTACATGAATTACACTTTAAACTGCTTCCACATCCACCCTATTCTCCATATCTGGACCCCAGCGACTATTGGCTGTTTCAGGACCTCAAAAGAATGCTCCAAGGAAAGAGATTTGGCTCTAATGAAGAAGTGATATCGAAGACTGTAGCGTATTTCAAGGCCAAAGACAAATCGTTCAACAAAAATGCATCGAATTGTTAAAGAAGCGTTGGAATCAGTGTATCACCCCAGGAGACTATGTTGATGAATAAAGTCGAATTTTGCCTAAAAGTTGTTGTTTTATTAGTTAGGCCTGGGATTTATTGAGTGATGTGTTATATTAACAATGAAAATCGAGACGAATTTTTGAAGTGATCTGATAAAATACTAAATATAATTATTAAAAATAACCTGAAAAATAGTGATGAAATATTGAAATATTATGAAATGAAAATGAAATATTTAAATATGAGATTTACAGTATCAAAAAATATTAAGATAAGTATTGATTATAAGAAAATGTTTAAGTAATCGGCATTAATTAAAAATTACTTTTCGATGTTTCCTTCTGCGATATGATAATATTAGGATCTTTAATAAGTTCTCGCTGTTTTCCAACTGATGGCGTTCTCAGAACTGCGTGCATGTAGTTTCAGATGGTAACGCATCTATAAAGGAAGTACGATAAGCAAGCTTAGATTTAGTGTATGTCATTTCGCCGAAATGTAAACAACTTTGTTTTTCATAGCGTTAAACATGCCGGATTACGTGCTAGAGAAAGTTTATTTGCGGGGAATTTTACTGCACTACATTATTCAAAAGAAATCTACAGCGGAAGCCCACAGAATTCTTGTTGCGACTTACGGCGACCAATGCTGTGTTGGAAATAACATGCAGTGATTGGTTGAGACGTTTCAAAAATAATGATTTTGACGTGAAAGTTACAGAACGCTCTCGGGCATTGAAAAAGTTTGAAGACGAAGAATTGACGGAATTACTTCATAAAGACTCATGTCAGGCGCAAGCTGAACTGGCAGAATCATTAGGAGAATCATTAGGAGTTGATCGCACAACAGTTTCGAAAGGTTTGAAAGCAATGATTCAAAAGCAAGGACATTTGGTAACGGTCCTAAGTATGACCTTAAACCTTATATTGTAAGAATCAAAGAAACATCTTCTTTCTTCAGCAAGGAACGACGATTTCTGATACAAGAATTAAAATACGGGATACCATTAGATAGATAGATAGATAGATAGATAGATAGATAGATAGATAGATATGAACAGACTGAGATAGATAGATAGATAGATAGATAGATAGATAGATAGATAGATAGATAGAACAGACTGAGATAGATAGATAGATAGATAGATAGATAGATAGATAGATAGATACGAACAGACTCAGATAGATAGATAGATAGATAGATAGATAGATAGATAGATACGAACAGACTGAGATAGATAGTTTGAAGACGAAGAATTAGAGGCCTTACTACATGAAGACTCGTATCAGGCGCAAGCTGAACTTGTAGAATCATTAGGAGAATCATTAGGAGTTAATCACACAACAGTTTCAGAACGTTTGAAAGCATCAGGAATAATTCAAAAGCAAGTGCATTATGTGCCGTACGTGTTGAAGCCGAGAGGCGTCGAACGGCGTCTTGTCAAGCCTGAACAGCTGCTTCAACGACAGAAAAGGAAAGTTTTTTGCATCGTATCGTGACCGGCGATGTGGATACACTACGATAACCCTAAGCGTAGACGATCGTGGAGTAAGTCCGGTCATGAATCAACATCGGCGGCAAAGCCGAATATATCTTTAGTTCGAAGCTACTGTTGTGCATTTGGTGTGATCGGCTGGGTGTAGTTTATTATGAGCTTCTCAAAACGGACCGAAATCATCACAGGAGGATCGTCGCTATCGACTACAACTGATGCGCTTGAGTCGAGCATTGAAGAAAAAAAAAACCCCAAAAACAGCTATACGAGTAGAGGACAAAGTGATTTTGTAACATGACAATGTTAGGCCACATATTGCAAAACGGGTAAAACCTACTTGGAAATGCTTACATGGGAAGTTGTACATCACCCGCCGTATTCGCTAGACATTGGCCCGTCCGATTATCACTTGTTCCGATTGATGGTACATAGCCTGGTTCTTATAAAGATATCAAAACATGGGTCGACTGGTGTTTAGCCTCAAAAGACGAGTCGTTTTTCCGACGTGAAATTAAAATGCTGCTAGAAAGATGGGAAAGTAGGGCCTAGCGATAGGCAATAATTTCAGTGACATTTACTAGTTTTTGTAAATTAAACATTACTTTTCATTAAAAATCAGCGAAAACTTATTCAAGGTTTTAATACATTTCAAGGATTTGCACTACACTTTAAAATCGTGAGTGGGGTATGAACTCACGAACAGTAGAAATAGACACCAACTCCCTGACAACATCTTGCCGTAGATAATGATTAAGTTTACTTTGGACTGGCATAATTCCAGAGCCTGACTAAATGGCTAATAAGGAATTGCCAGATAATTTTATCAAAATCTGAGATAGGCATCCATAGAATTCTGATTTCTAATATGACGGCGACTGATTATTACAATGTCATAAACGAGAGTTATCGTAGTTTTATAAAGAATAGAAAAAAGAATTCCTTTTCACTTTCTTTACCTTGCTCTTCTTGTGAAGGCTGACGGCCTATCACGTTCAATACACCGGTTCTCGCTCGATCACCGAAGTTAAGCAACGTTGAGCCTGGTCAGTACTTAGATGGGTGACCGCTTGGGAATACCAGGTGCTGTAAGCGTATAGTGACGGATGTGCGTTGTGGTGCAGTGGATATCGACTCGGAAAGAGAATTCCAGTTGAATACCCTGCATTCACTTAAGCACTGGTGCCCTTGGGAAAGGTATTAATCCGTCCCTCCCTCCAGTTATGGGTTAAATAACAAGGGGAGGACTTGAGGACCCTGCTCTTAAAAACAAATCAAAATGAATCGTGATACTTGAAAAAAAATGTTATAAAAATAAAATAACCTAACCCAAAATCATTAGTTATGACCTTAAATGACCCCATATGGATTGATAGGTCGTTAAAACTCGAAACAAACAAAAAAATCTTCTTGCGAGAAGCTTTTCCAAAGTTTCGATATTAAAAATATCGTCGCTGGCGACGTTGACTAACATCCGTTTTGCTGAGACCGGCACGAAGACAACGAAGAAGTGAAAACAACGAAAAAAAAGTAGCAATATATATATATATATATATATATATATATATTGCTAACCTTTTCTTCAATTTATGATATGCATATTATTCAACATATGATGTATTGTTACGGTCAGTCAGTTGAGTGCCATATACACTTTGGGCGATCATGTCTCGAAAGAGACATGACTGACTGGACAGAAGATTATCCCGCAGTAGGTTGCCATTGCTTTCTGCGGTAGACTAGCTGCCAGCCAAGGCTATAGAACCCAATCTGTCTTATTATTTAACCCAAAACTGGAAGGAAGAGACGGATTAATAACTTTCCCAAAGGTATTTGCGTGTAAACCAATATGTCTCATTTAACCCATATCTGGGGGAGAAGAGACGGATTAATACCTTTCCCAAGGGTATTTGTGCGTAAGTGAATGCAAAGAGTTCAACTGGAATTCGAACTCGGCTCCCCAATCTCTCGTTCCGAGCCGATATTCACTGCACCACAACGCACATCCGTTAGGGACAACAACAACAACAATAACAAAAAAAAAAATTATAATTAAATGAGAGATACATTCTTTAGGAATTTTGGAATCAAAGAAATTGTGGCGCTTCCTTTCTCTCCACTAATACATGGCAACTCAGTCATAGCAGATTTGGCGACGAGGAAATTTCGTACTTACGAAAATATTTTCTTTTTTCATTTTGGCGAAAAATAAAAATAAAATGGCTTTGAAATAAATATTAAGCTAAAAAACAAGAATAATTTGTGAAATCTTAGATTCACTTTTTTGACAACGCCGACGCGTCACTTGTCGATGCCGGTGGCCGTCCGAAGCGCTGGTAGTTCGACTACAAACAATTCCGTGCACTAATTAGCAAACAATTTCAGTTACAATATAGCAAAAATGACATTTTCTTCGAGGTTTAAAAGCCGCAGGTACATCTTCAATTGCGATTTTTCACGCAAAGACGACGCATGGAAATCAAAAATTTGCTTCATAATTTGGGCAAAAAGGAACATGTGCGTTTCTCTAATTTTATTTTGCCAAAACAGCCTTCGGATTTACCTTCTACAGAAACGCTTGATCAACTCAAAGAACTTTTCGGAGATCAAAAGTCACTCTTTTACGTCTGTTGCAACTGTTTTTGAATTATCGAAAAGGAATGCAGGCGATTATGTAACTCTCGCAGGAAACGTTAATTGCGAATGTGAGACATTTCAGCTTTAGACAGTTACTGAAGATCAATTTAAATGTCTTGTCTTTATCACTGGTCTTCAATCTCCATATGACTATGATGTACTCACACGGCTATTATCCAAACTAGAACAGGATAAAAATATTACAGTAAAAGCCTTACGCCAGAATGTAATAGGCTTGTAAATCTTAAACATCAGTCCTCACCTTCAAATTCGTCTACAACTAGCAACGTTTGGAAAGGAAAAACCGCCAAATGCACAAAGAGAAATTCCTCTTACTGCATGTGAGCCGTACGGTGAATGGCACCACACACTTCTGTCTGTTCAAGAAGCATACTTTTCAATTATGTCACAAACGCGAAGATAAGAAATGTTTTTGTCGTTCCCCGAAAGCCAAACCTTCAAATCGAATTCAAAAGCCAAATTCAGTTCGGCAAGAATTCGCGAAAAAGACGCATCGAACATTTCCAAACTCAAATTCTGTCAGCAACTTTAACAGTTGACTTCGAATTCCGTAGAAAACGAGTCACTGTTTTTGTCATCAACAACGAAAGGTCCCACAACAAAAAAAAGGTCCCGCAGTCCAACCGAGGACGGACTTTTGAAACGTCTAATTTCTGTTTTAGAACAGATTTAAAAATATAGTTTTTACGAGAGCGGAAAAAATTTAACAAGAATGGTCGATGTTCAGACGAAGAAAATATTTCTGGCATCAAAAAAATACCAGCACCAGTAAATATTTCGAAATTACGTTCTTTTCTAGGCTTCAGTCAATCAGTTAAGTGCCATGCGTGATACACGATTGGGCGATCATGACTGAGCAGATGGTTACTCCGCAGTAGGTTGACATTACTTTCCGCGGAAGACTAGTTGCCAGCTAAGGCTATAGAACCCAATCTGTCCTGTTATTTAACCCATAACTGGAGGTAGAATATATGTATTATATTATTACGTAGTAATTAGTAGGTAATCAGTTTATCACTTCATAACAATAGAAAACCGACACCCCACTTTATGACCAGTAGAAGCCTTAATCATGATTTCTATTCAGTCAGTTAAGTGCCATACGAGATATATGATTGGGCGATCATGTCTCGAAAGAGACATGACTGACTGGGCAGATGGTTATCCCGCAGTAGGTTGACATTACTGTCTGGGGTAGACTAGTTGCCAGCCAATGCTATAGAACCCAATCTGTTTTGTTATTTAACTCATAACTGGAGGGAAGAAAAGGATTAATACCTTACCCAAGGGTATTTGCGCGTATGTGAATGCAAGGAATCCAACTGGAATTCGAACTCGGCTCCCGGATTTTTCGTTCCGAGCCGATAAGCCATTACAATTATTTTTTGCCATAATTCCACCGTATTCATATTCTTCGGAATTACCTTCGAAAAGGGGATGTCCCAAGGAATTGGTCAACAAATTTCCAGTTCGTTTTTACCAAAATTAAATCTTTACTTTCTTCGTAGTTGCTTCTTACGCACTATAAACCGTCTTTGAACATCATTATGATTTCGAATATTTCTGACTATGGCCTTGGAACCGTGATTTTCTACGTCTTTCCCGACAGCAGTTAGAAGGCCATTACTTATGAATCAATATCATTAACACCCGCTAAACGAAACTATGATCAAATCGAGAAGGAAGCCTTGGCAATTGGTATGGCTGATGCAAGTCACCTCGACCTCACTTTTTTCAGCTAATCTGACGTGGAATGAATATATCGATTATGACATCTGATTAAAAAAAATCCGTTTATTGCCCAAACATGAGAAACATCCAGATTACTTTGCCCCTAATTGTCCAAAATACAAGTTAGCAGCTGAGTCCTCACTGAAATGTACACTATTTTTATGGCCTGTCCGGAATTTTCCTTGATCAAGTCTTCACACTGACTTTGCAGGACCCATCTGTAGCAATAAAATAAGCACCTCCCATCTCCCATCTCGCTTGTAACCATCCACTATAGCAAAATAAACATTTTCAGTCCAAAATTTGAATTAGTCAAATAAATCTTCATAAACTTTTACTCATATTACATCAATGGACAGTTTCTTTTGCGCTTGTCAATACCTACTGCAAGTGGCTAAAAATTTTCCCCATGAGTCGCATTAGCATTGAGGAAACTATCCTGAAACTAGAGCAAATCTTAAACAGATTTGGAGTACTCAGTAAAATCTTCAATTTTCTGCCAGCACAATGGTAGTCATCATGTACACACCCCATCATTCCATCCACAATCAAACGGTCAGGTAGAATACTTTTCGTCGGCACTTTTAAATGGGGTGCACTTAAAACGCAAAGGGGAGGTAACTAGAACAGAAATCTTAGAGCCATTCCTAGCAAGTTACAGAGCAACACAAAACTCTAATATAGCCAACGGTAGCTCACCTGATGAAGATCTGATGAACCGTAAAATTCGGTTACATGTAGACGTCATATATCCAACGCCACATAATTTTAAAAAAAGAGGGTACACTTATAGAGCATCAGTTCACCCGCCATCTTCTTCTTCTTCTTCTTCTTCTTCTTCTTCTTCTTCTTCTTCTTCTTCTTCTTCTTCTTCTTCTTCTATGTGCCCTGTCCTTTCACGCTTAGCACGCTTTCTCCTGTTACACCACGCAACCCTCGTTCCGTCATTCACCTGATCAGGCCCTTCGTTATCCGCTGCTTTCCCCTGTCCCTTTTTCCCTCTATCTGGCCTGTTAGTATCGGGTTCTCCAAGCCCTCCTTCCTCATTACATGTCCCGGGAACTTTAGCTCTCTCTTCTTGATGTACAAGTTGAATACATGTGGTGAAAGCTCACATCCTTGGCTTACGCCCCTTTCTATCTTTGTATATATGCTGAATTCGTATCACAGTGCAATAAAACACATATTTACAACAGGCCAACAGCTCCTAAAAATGTCGGGACGGTATTAAGAAGTGAACATGAGGACACATTGGGCACGATTCTGGAAATGTCACCCTGATGTCGACGTCCAGTCTTCCATCTGGTTTTGACGTGCAAACTAATTACGACCCTCTCAAGTATCAAAAACTATCGAAAAGGATTTAGCTCTTCCGTTGGACATTCTGTTAGAAACATTTGACTTGCCTCAGCAGAATTCAAAAGCTACACAGAACAGAGAACTTAGAGTTCAAGGAACGAGCACTAACAAGCCAGTCCGTATTCAGCCAACGTATTCAGCCAACCATCAACAAGCGAACCCACGACATCAGCATGCAAATGTAAGATAGAATTGAATGGGCGTTACGTTCGATGGGGATTTCGGAATCTCTACAATTATAGTGTTTGTCGCGGCTTCCAAAAAAAAACAAAAAAACTAGCGTCTAGGTCAGGAAAATCACACACACACACACACACACACACACACACACACACACACACACACACACACACACACACACAGATAGTGTAGAAACAAAATGGCTGCACTTTAAGTGATATAATATATTTATATTACAAATTCTAAATAACTATTATTTGCTCTATTTTGTATTGATCACTTTTTTAAGAATAGTGTTTCTATGGATACGGAATTTTACCCCATCCATACCTACACTGTACTTATATATATATATATATATATATATATATATATATATATATATATATATATCTCCCCTGAAGAGGAACAGTTTTGTTCTGAAACATGAACATTTTTGTGTAGTGATATTATGCTTTTATAAACTATTGTAATAAAATTTCAGTATATATATATATATATATATATAGTGCTGCGCTAAAGTAAGTGAATCCCTAATATATTATTAAAAAATCATAACAGATCACTATTTTGGGTTTTATTATTGTAGGCTGATGCGGTGTTCCTTATTTTCCATGATATTTTTGTTGTATTTTATTTTTAATTTGCCGTATATAATTTGAAAGGGTTGTACTTTTAACGTATTTACTATTTGTTAAGGATATTTTGTATGCGTAGTTTCTCTGTTTCCAGGAACCCTTTTTTTTCTCATATGTATATTTGTTTTCGTTATCTGCTGATTTTACAATGGCTTGGTATATTACAATGTTTTGTAAACATTTGTCATTTAACCGTCATTTGTGATTTGCTCTGCAGTGACAGGATTGGTTTGTACAGGTGCTTTGTTGGTTATTTTTCTGTTGTGCTTTTTTATTATTTGTGTCAAGTTCTCGGTGCAACTGCAGCTAGTTTTTAATGTGTTGCTGTTTAATATTTTGTGGAGAGTGCTTGATGAGGTGGAGTTGTTTTTCGTGATCAAAAATCTGCTGAGGTTGACAAAGCGAACCTCGCTGCCGAGCTTGTTAAAGACCTCCAATCCGTGGCGGACTGGGGTAAGAAGTGGCTCGTAAATTTTAATGCTTCCAAAACGAAGCTGCTATCTATTAGCCACCATAGACAATCGCTCCTATCCCCCATTAACATGGAACAGGCTAGCCTACCTGAGAGTAAAACACTAGGCCTCCTTGACCTCACACTCTCAGCGGACCTCAAGTGGAATGACTATATCGAATCCATTGCTAAATCCGCTGCTAAGAACGTCAGTTCACTGTGCAGAGCCAGGAAGATTTTTTCCCGTCTGAGTCCATCCTACACATATATAAATCTGCCATCCGCCCGTGTGTTGGTTGGTTGTTTTATTTTATGGCCTATCAACCTCAGTGGGTCATTTAATGTGAACAAATTTTTTAAATAAATTCACAGCGATAGTTTGGTAAAAAAGTGTGTGTTTACATATATATTTGAATCATTTTTCAATTACTCATATTTTTGAGTACAATCCAACTTCTTTTAGGAAATTTACAATCTTAGATGATCTTATTTTCGTAAAAGGTTTTCTTAAAAAGGGTAATATTTTGTTTGCACTAGATCAAAACTACACACTCTAACAGTAAGTGTTTCACCGTAAATTTCTCTTGGCATGTAGTATATATTGGGGATTCTGTGCCCTCTAGTAAATAAAGGTGAGTAATGTAGGTGTGACCTATGCGCAGGTGGGTCATCACGAATCGTTCTTTTCTATTTTTTTATTCTGAGTTCCATTTTCCAATAGTTGGTTTAATGTTTTGGAATTTGTTATTAATGAATCTATCCCAATGATGCTGCCATTTCTTTAATGATAATTCTTTTTACAACTGTCTTATAATCAGAGTATGGAACCTTCATGTTTGTTATTGCATCCTTCAAGGCTTTTTTTGCATGAAGAATATAAATCTGTTTGGGCCATCAATAGTTGCATTAACAACTTTGTAACCAGGAGTTGTATATAACTATTTTTCTTTTATACACTTTTACTACAGGGGGTGAAAGAGAAAGAGCAAGAGAAGGATGTGAACACAGGAGTAAAGACAGTTACGAAGGTAGAGAGAAAGGTAAAGAACAAGATACACGGGGTGATGTAGAAAGAACTGGAGTTAAGTGGATAAGAGATGGGAATTGACATTGCATTTAAATTCCTGGAGGCTGTAGCCGGCAGAAAAGCAAGTATATGGAAGGGAGTTCCACAGGCGGGAAGTGCGAGAAGCTGATGGAGTAGAACTGCCGCTTGCATTTAATTGATCTAACTGTAAAAGGGTGATACCTTGGTTGCCCGAGTAAATTCTTGTGGAGGGGGCACCAGTAACCTAAGTTCGCCAGAGCAGAAGCCATGAAAATATTTGTAGAAGATACAGAGGGAAGCCACGACCTACCGATGAAAAAGTTGGAGTCGTGCTGCTAGGTCGGGACCAATCACATTACAGATTCTCCTTTGGAGCCTGTCGAGAACACTGAGACGAACAGCAGGGGGGCGGTTGACCAGATTTAAGAAGTCTTCAGAATATGCTTTCACTTATCTTAGCTTTTGACTAAATCCAGATGCCTCTTTGTTGTACTTTTCTAGCGGATGAAAAATAAAATCCGTTACAATTTTTTTCGACCTTCTCCCATCCGGTGATCAGTATATCTTTCAGTCTATCAAAAAAATAGCTTTTTTTTCAGCCTTCTAGTTTTATTTTTTTCAATTTATTAACGCCTTTCTTATAGCGTCAGATCCACTCTCTTCTAAATTTAGAGGTACTTGCTCGGTCGACCTACTCGTGGGTAACAAAACTTACCCTAATATGAAACTGGCCATCATACGTAATTTGTGTTGCGATATATTATTCGGCCATGATTTCTTACGACGATACTCTTCAGTTTCCGTTTCATTTGGAGGACCCTTACCCGAACTGACTGTGTGTGGTCTTGTTGCCATAGATATTTAACCTTCTTTCTTATTTCCCGACCTTTCACCCTATTCTAAGCCCATGGCTATAAAACCCCGGCGCCTTTCGGATACCACCAAAATCTTCATTGCTTCGAAGACAATGACGAGGAGGAACCATAGCACCAAGCGACTCCCCGTGGAAAGAACAAGTTCGGAACTAATCGTAAACAAAGCATGGTGGTAGACCGCTCACAAACTTTTAACCGGTGTACATTATTAGACACATCCCCCCTTCTATAATGACAGATGTAATTGACAGGTACCTCTGGTCGTAGGTAAAGCTGACAAAGTGACAAGGATGCGGTTGACATATACATCCGGCCGTAGATAAAAGTCAACAACGGACAAGAATGTGATTGACAGATACATCCGGCCGTAGATAAAAGTCAACAAAGGACAAGGATGTGGTTGACGGATATATCCGGCCGTAGGTGATTTCAGCAAAATTCAATGAAAAAAAAAAGAAACTTTAAACTTTACTTAACACTCACAAAACTCGCGAAATTTCACACCTCGATGCGAAATGTTTTTCGGTAAATAGAAAAGTAGGAAACATCTAAAAACAAAATAGAAAGGCCAGAATCTCATCCTGGAGTGAACTCCCAAATGACCTGTTCGGAGCCCCACAAGCGAAATAAAAGACGGCACAAGCCTGGCTGTCGCCATATAGTAAAATGACGAGCGTAATTAACTCGTCCCTTGACAAACGTCAAACGATCGCTATCATTGTCTCTATCTTTCT
The DNA here is from genome assembly GCA_037127315.1 of Ascarosepion bandense. Classification (NCBI taxonomy): domain Eukaryota; kingdom Metazoa; phylum Mollusca; class Cephalopoda; order Sepiida; family Sepiidae; genus Ascarosepion; species Ascarosepion bandense. The sequence goes on along the minus strand of JBBBDQ010001236.1, from coordinate 1,811,387 downwards.
CTCTCATCTCTCACCTCTCACCTCCTTCCTTTTCACCAGTCACCCTGAGCGATAATTTCAAAGACAATCCTACCCAACAATAAACGATCATACATACATACATACATACATACATACATACATACATACATTCCTGCCTACGTACACATAAACTCACTCTTGCAAGGACTACTACGAACTCTTGATACCCTTAACTTCTTAATACTGTTTCTCATTGAACATTAACTTCTACCAATTCATGTTATTCTTTCCTATGTATAAATTTCTATTCAAACATGCAAAAGTATACTTTTATCCTTTCACAAAATTCACCCTCTGATAACCTTCTGATAAAACCTGTAAGTTGTAGGAAGTTTGGTCATGTTTCAGACAAGGCCAGTTTAAAAAGCATTAACCATCTCCCTACTACTACAATTATACCATCCTCATTAAAGATACTCAACTGATGGACCGACTTAGCATAGACTTCAAAGAGCCACCTGTACGTCTCTAGGATCCGTTATCTGCTGACTATTGTGGGCGAATATTCCCGTTTTCCATTCGCTTTCGCCTGTCCGGATTTGTCTGCTGGTTCGGTTATGAAATATTTGAACCAGATTTTCACAGTGTTTGTAATCCCTTCTTACATCCATTTGGGCCGTACACTCTCTTTTCAATCCAGAGAGATGATGGAATACCAGGCTAACCTTTGCAACTAGCCGGACAATTCCCAATAATCCGCGAGGAAATGAGCCGGCTAAGATAAGTTTTCCTTTTGTCTTTATTAAGAGTTTTTTTTCAGATATATTTTTATTTACGCGCGCACACACACACACACACACACACACACACACACACACACACACACACACACACACACACCACATATTATACACAGTTATAAGTGAGAAAGAGAAATCGAAAAATTCTCTTTGATTTTGAGCCGTTAAAATGGTAAAACTGCGACAAAAAAAAAAAAAAAAAAAAATTCAGCAAAAACAATCATCGACTTCTTTCCCGAAGGATTTGTCGCTGGTTTTTATTATCGGGACTGATTCCAAGAGATAAAAAATTTTTTTTACACTTTATTTCAGTCAACGACAAAAAATGTTCATCCGAAATATCACAGCCTTCATCTTGCAGCCGTTTTTATTGCTTCCAAAAGTTCTTCGCTTCAGTATCCCGTTTCCATTGCTTTTATACATATCTTTTAATAAATGGCCACATGTTTTCTATTGCAGTAATATCTGGAGAGTCTCGGCTCCATTCCATTAATTTGAAACCTTTTTTTGTCTACGTGCGTTAAAAATTGCTAGAATAAGCATTTTCGCTTAATGCTTTACATATATAAACTGTACGACACACACACGTACACGCACACTCACAAAACATCTTACACTAATTATGTCCATTTATCTTGAAACCATCGTCAACTTTGAAGGGACCTTATAAGTTTATTGCATACTACACTAGCCGCAGAACGATGCACTGTTTGCTTCTGCCCATTTTTAAGTTGTAGAAACAAAGAAACAAAGAAGAGAGCATTGGATTGCTATGTGATGTTAGTTCTTCAACATGGCAGTGAATGCTGGACAATATCATCAAAGATGAAGGAAAAACTTGAAGCAACTGAAATGTGGTTCTACAGAAGGATGCTGCGAATATCATGGATCGAGCATGTGAGCAATGATGAGGTTTTGGAAATGATGGAAACGAAAAGGAAATTAATACTGAGCATCAGGAAGAGACAGCTGAAGTTTCTGGGACATGCAACGAGGAAGGAAGGCTTGGAGAACCTGATACTAAGGCCAGATAGAGGGAAAAATAGACGGGGAAAAGCAGCGGATAACATATTTCAAGGACTTAATCAGGTGGATGATGGAACGATGGTTGTGTGATGTAACAGGAGAAGGCGTGCTAAGAGCCACCAGGGATAGGAATACGTGGTAAGCCATGATCGCTTACGTCCTGAAAAGACATGGCACATAGAAGAAGAAGCTGTATGCCAACTGTTTATGAGAAATTATAATGTGGATATAAAGTGGGGGATCAAATATATATTATCATCAATATATAAAATGATCCCTAATTTTGTGGCCATGCTAGTTTCTATACATTTATATTCTAGATTTATAGGCTTGAGCTAGTGGATGACAGAACGAGGGTTGAATGGTGTAAGAGGAGAAGGCGTGCTAAGAACCACCAGAGATAGGGAGACGTGGAAAGCCATGATCGCCTACGTCCTGAAGGGACAGGGTACATAGAAGAAGAAGATATATGCCAACTGTTTATAAGAAATTATAATGTGGATATAATGTGGGGGATCAAATCTATATTATAATCAATATATAAACTGATCCCTCATTTTGTGACCATGCTAGTTTCTATACATTTATATTCTAGATTTATGGGCTTGAGCTAGTGGATGACAGAACGAGGGTTGCATGGTGTAACAGGAGAAGGCGTACTAAGTGCCATCAGGGATAGGGTGCAATCGGTATCGACTTGGTAATGAGAAATTAGAGTCGAGTTCGAATTCCAATTGAGTTCGTTGCATTCACTTGCGCGTAAATATCAACGGGAAAGGTATGAATTGATCTCTTCTCCCTCCAGCTATAGCTTTGGTTGGCAACCAGTCTACGGCAGAAAGAAATGGCAACCAACTGCGGTAAAATCTTCTGCCTAGTCAGTCATCGATCGAAAGAGACATGATCAGCCAAGCATGCATCACGTGACTGTTTGCTTAAAATTACTAAGTTGGTTGGTTTAGCGACCAATTCTTAACCTTCTGCCCTTTTGAAGTTGCTGCTGTGAAAGTAAAAAAAAAAAACATCACAAAACCAATTTTTCCAAATAGCTTCTTGGTAAAAATCAATAAGCTTTTCTGGTTTATTCTTCTTGAAATTCTTGAAATTCTTCCGAAAGAACTTTTATTGTTTTTTTTTCTTGTTCTTATCCTACTTTTTCAATCATTTTACTGCTTTTTTTTTTTTTAGTTTCGTTGAATTTCTTACAATTTTTAACATTGCGTCTTCCGTAATTTTATTTTTTTTCATTTTGAGGTTGTTTCTTTCTTAATATATCAGAAATTAGACAAAGCCAATATTTTAAACTAAATAAAAACCTTAACACTCCGCAAAAAGAAATAAATAAAAAGATCTAAATAAATAAACAAATATAAAAGTTACTAACCATAATGCACCTTTGACCAACATATATAAATAGTCGATCCAAAACACAACACAGATGTCTTGAAGAGTGTGTTTAAGCGTGAAACAGACTGTCGCCGCTTGGTATTGACCTCGGTGTCCACTGTTTATATATTACATACGTTCTATCACTGATATTGATCATTTTTACCTATAAATACACTACCGGCCATAATTACTAGGACACCCCAGTTTAAAAGAAATGATGTTTTTCATACTCTTTTTAGTATTTATTGCCAAGTGAATAAATTTAAATGAAAATAGAATTGTTATTTTGTTATTACTTTTACAAATTTTACAAGGCAGCCAGGAAGCCTTTGCTTCGGCCAGCCAATAAGAAGAGACTAGCATGGGGAAGAGAGCACAAAAACTGAACACCACAACAGTTCATTTGATGCACATGTTATTGTGCAGTATTAACAAAAGACCCATTCTATTTTCATTTAGAATTATCCACTTGGCAATAAATACTAAAAATAGTAGGAAATACATCATTTCTTTTAAACTTTTTTTTAACAGTCGGGTAGCCTAATAATTATGGCCGGTCGTGTATCTTAAAATTATTTTTATCTTATATATATCTCAATACTTTACCCATTTCCGACAAGGAGTCTATTTTCATGGTAACTACGATTATTAATACTTTTTAAAGATTTTGTTTCCACTATTGTGTTGTGTGAGAAGCAATTTTTAAAATAATAATTTCTTTTTTAATAGAACTTTTATTAGTTTCTGAACACGACTAGAACGTTCCGCATCCGTTCATAGAAGGCGCGCACACACATATTTCTAAAGAATAAATGGATTTATTATTAACTAGCAGTATAGCCCGGCGTTGCTCGGGTGTAATGAAAGCTTTAAAAGTAATCCATGGTCCTGGAGCTCAGACTCTTTGGACGTTGGCACGAAAGACTAAAAAGCAATAGTTGTTTCCAGTTAAAGCGAAACCGTAGACTGAAAGAAAAATGAATGGATGTAAGTCAAATTTAGATTTCCTGGTACTGATATCAAATTTTCTGCACTATTGTAAGAACTGCAACCTTGAAACTTCTGAATATCGTTTCTTATGTCTTTGCCTATGGGTGTATCAAATTTGATTAAAATCGGACCACTCCTTCTATAACCCGTTTTTTTCGATTATCGATTTTCGATATTTATTGGGGGTACCTCGACACAAAATCTAGCTAAGAACATTCACAGATGCTTATAGTACAACATTGTAAATTTTCAAGAAAATCGGTTCAGCCGTTTCGGAGTCTATAGGTAATGGGGACACACACACACACACACACACACACACACACACACACACACACACACACAGTTCCATTTATAAATAAGTTTAGATCCGTCATTTCTGAAGGTCAAACACTATTGCAGTGGATACTCGTATTTGAAATAGACGCCCCATTTTTATTTTTAATTTAAAGAGTATGTATTACGTTTATCTATACCAGAATTCTTAATAAATAAAATGTACCCCTCGAGCTATTATCGAATCTGCGTCCACTCCGGATCAAATAAGGGTTTCTCCTATTATGAGGGGCGATCTTCACCAGAAAAGAACATTCACTTTATTAAGATTTCTCGAATGACGTAGTACATGCTGTTTAAAATAAAAGCGGGACTTCTTTTGCAAATACAAGTATCCTCTATAATAAGTTATCAGGACATAAATTATATAAAAATTGTCCATATATATATTATAATTTATTACTTTAGAACATGTGCAAACTAAAAATTACTACAAAATTGTACATTTTGTTTCGACGTTGAAAGAACAATATCTCATCAGATAATTAATAATGATGATAATAAACGTTTTATTAAGAAAAAATTTTGAAATTTAAATATTTACAATTTTGTAGTAGTTTGTAGTTTGCTCATGTTCTAAAGTAATAAATTATCATGAATATTCATTGCTCTATTTTTATATTGAGCACTGTTTTAAATTAATGTTTTGAACGTTGCAATTATTTTCTTCGTGCTTACTAATTTGGATATATATATATATATATATATATATATATAGTCATCCGCAGACAAATCTGTTTCGCTGTATCACAGCTCATCAGTACGGTTAGACTCCGATTGCTTTTTAACCCACGATTGAAACCCGACCGAATTGGCGTCAGTCGGCGATTCTACCTCTGGGCTACGAGGGTTCGGTAGAAGAAGGCAGACTTTTTAACGCGTATATCATTATACACGCCCAATAGCCATAGTGCTCTACGAAACTGGTTATAATCAACCGACAATTTGAAATGATTTGTTTGAACATTATTTTTAACATCAAATTAAGCCTATAACACAATTTTTGAATGTTGCGATGAATTCGAAAATTGTGTTATAGGTTTGATTTAACTTCGTTTAGACTGATCGTCATTCGTGGTCGAGAGGTCTAAGACGCTTCAGATCACTTGGTGGCTTCCCCTATGTGGATAGGTGTCGCAGGTTCGAATCCTGCCGAATGACACACATTTTCGTAACAAAAATCTATCGTAAATAATCAGGCCGGTAGAAATAAATATATAATACTGTTTGATTATAAATAGAATATCTACTTAAATACAAGTATCGATCAAAAATAATGTTCAAACAAATCATTTCAATGTGTGTGTGTGTGTGTGTGTGTGTGCGTGCGAAAGATCAATTTTAGAAATTCAAAATCAGTTCCAGAGAAAGTTTATAGAAAACAAAAAATTAATTAAGAAGCCAGCCAATCTCATTGTGAAAGGCAATAACTCTTCAACGATGTATAAAATGAGCACCAAAGTAAATAGAAAAGTCATGAAAGACGAAACCTAATAGAAATACCTGGACATTACATCGATAGCATTAATAATAAGTCTAGAGATCTTTCAACGAAATTAAAAATCAATGATAAAGTGGAAAAATTGCAAATGAAGGCTACTTTTGGCACACTAAAAGACCACAAGGTACATTTAGAAAGCTGACCAGAGTACAGCTTACCGATCCTATCAAAGACAAAGAACTGGTAAAGTTAGTAAATCAATAATACCGGAGATTAGCGGCTAAGGTGAACCAGCCCGGCCCGTCGGTCATGATCAAAGTGTAGTATCTGTTCTCAGGTACTCACTTCCTGCTCGCCGGCCTGGAAGCAATGACCAGTTAAGACTAGCTTTTGACAAGCTATGACCAGCAAAGACCAGCTTTGTACCCAGTTACCGCATAAGCGGGGGCTGGGTAATCTTTGACCAATGGCCTGAGCGTACACGCTCAAGTTCCCCACGTTAAAACATGACCTTGTGTCACAACTCGCTTCAATGGGGAAGTAGGGTAAATATCAAGTGTAGTATCTGTTCTCAGATGCTCACTGCCTGCTAGCCGGCGCGGAAGCAATGACCAGTTAAGATCAGCTTTGCTTGTGTCACGACTCTCTTTAGTGAGAGAGTAGGGTAATTCACAGATCAAAGTGTAGTATCTGTTCTCAGACACTCACTGCCTGTTCGCCAGTGTGAAAGCAATGACCAGCTTTGCACCCAGTTACCCCATAAGCGGGGGCTGAGTAATCTTTGACCAATGGCCTGAGCGTACTCTCTCAGGTTCTCCATGATAAAAAGTGACCTTGTGTCACAACTCACTCCATTTAGGGAGTAGGGTAAATCTCGTTACTGGAGAATGGAGAGAATAGTTTAATAATATAAAAAACAAAATAGAGAGTCTTCTTCTCTGTGCCGTATCCCTTCAGAACGTTGCCATCCATGGCTCACCACAATTTCCTATCCTTTGTAGCACTTAAGATATTTTGTCTTTTGGTTATCTCTCCTAAACCCTGTTCTTTCATTTATTTAAGCTCGTTATGTAGCTTATGCGTTGTTTTCCTATGGGCATGTTGCCTTCAATTCATCCGGTGTGTATTAGATTTTCCAAGCCCTCTTTCCTCATTATGTGCCTTAGACATTTCATCTGTCTCTGATGTTAAGCATGTGTCCTTTTTGTTCACAGTTTTTCCAAAGCGTTGTCGTTGCTCACATGTTCAGTCCATGGTATTCTCAGCATCTTTCTATAGAGCCATACATCTGCTGCTTCAAGTCCATTCAAGATTTTCAAAATGTACTTGTTTGATTTTGAAATGCTTAATTAATGATTTTCGGATTTGCATTGTGGTGTAGTGGATATCGAATCAGAACGACAAATCGAGGAGCCGAGTTCGAATTCCAGTTGAATTCCTTGCATTCACTTACGCGCAAATACCCTAGGGAAAGGTATTAATCCGTCTCTTACCTCCAGTTATGGGGTAAATAATAGGACAGATTTGGTTTTATAGCCTTGGCTGGCAACTAGTCTACCGCAGAAAGCAATGGCAACCTACTGCGAGATAATCTTCTGCCAAGTCAGTCATGTCTCTTTCGAGAGATGATAGCCCAAAGTGCGTATCACGTATGGCATTTAACTGAATTAATCATTTGCCTGTTAGGCTGCTCCTATTGTTAACAACTGTGTATTCTGTGATTTTGTAATTGAAATATTAAAGAATTCTGTCTCTCCATTTGGATTAAGCCATCAACATCTCCAAAGAACATGTAGATATTCCAGATCAGTAGATACAAATTATTAAGCATTGCCGGAAATCTGTCTTTTATTATTAGGTTCTCCCAAAAGTTCGTAAACACCTGCAAAAAATTTAAATTTTACTCGCAAAAACAACAAAAATTATTGCCCAAAATAAAAACCATCATTTTCCAAGACTTTCTTCCATCGATCTGCAAACTTTCGGATCTGGTCAAAGTACCATTCAGCCGGCTTCGAATCAAAGAATTTTTGACACGCTTCCTCGACTTCATCAAACGAGTCGAATCGGCGGCCCTTCAAAAAGTGTTGCATTGAGCTGAAAAAGCCGTAATCTGATGGAGCACAGTCAGGACTGTTGGCTGGATGTGGCAGAACCTCAACGCCGTCCAGCTCTTCAAACTTGTCTTTGGTCTTCCTGGCGGTGTGTGGCTTGGCATTGTCCTGCTGCATCAAAGCGCGCTTTCGGTTGATCAGATACTTTTGCTTCAACTTTTCGTAGACCCGCTCAAGTTGTTGACAGTAAAGTTCGGCACTGATGGCACGATCATTCGGGGCCAACTCAAAATGCACGATTCCTTCAAAGTTCCACCAAACGCACAACACGACTTTCTTGCCGAATCGACCTTGTCTTCAATTTTTCGCAAATGTTTACGAACTTTTGGGACAACCTAATCCGATGACAGCGTGTGGTTCAAAAACGGCCTAAAAAGATGGTAACTTTGATATTACAATGCGTTTGTTTGAGGGGTCAAGGCTTGCGAGCTGTTGTATACCATAGAAACCGATTAAAGTGATAGAGACGACAATCGCCTTTTATATTCATTGAGAACAGCATTGGCAAAAACATTGATTCTGCCAGGAATAAAACATGTTTCGATTGTTTAAAGAGACTGATTTGAAAACCGTCGAATACACCAGTGTAAAATTAAATCTGAACGAAAGAATGTTAGCACTGTATAGAAAAACGAATTGCAAGTTAACAGCTGTTAATATTAAGTCAAACCACCCCAAGCGTTTCATTGATAAAACACAAATAATCATAGAGTATACGTCGTCACGCAATTCATGCTTCATACATATTACATGATTTTATTACTGGTATAACATGCTTACCAGCAGTCAGTGTTGCAAGCAGAAAGCTATAAAAATAGGGTTACTGAAATGTCGAAATGTCACGTCAATTTCAGAAAATACTGAAGTGAGAATATAAAAAAAAGAAAAAAATATTTGGCCTGCCACACCCTCCGTCATTCAATTTTTTTGCCATATCAAACAATCATTTCCCTGCGAATAACGTATTATACAAAATTTTCAAGAATACAGTAAAAGTTAGTTATAATGTATTCCTCAACAGGGAAGGTTTTATTAAGGGGCGTAACCAGGAGTAACAAGAATGTGCTAAAGGGTAAACCTACGCATTTCTCTCTCTCTCACTCTCTCTCTCTCTCTCTCTCTCTCTCTCTCTCTCTCTATATATATATATATATATAGATAGATAGATAGATAGGTGTGAGTTTGTGACCCTGGGTTTCACGCTCTTGCGCTCGTCAGACAAACACCTCCAAGTTATTCAAATCAGAGTTTGTCTGACGATCGCAAGAGCGTGAAACCCAGGATCACAAACTCACACCTATCTATATGAATATGTCAGCTCTATCACTGATATTGAGAGCTTTCAAGTAGCTGCCACGCATATATAATATAAAATAATATAATATATATAACAAATTGCATATATATATATATATATATATATATATATATATATATATATATATATTTATAATTATATACATACACTTTCCACACACACACACAAGCATCTTTTATTTAAAATTCCAAATACAAACATAACCATTCCACGACGGTTGTATTAAAATAAACGCGTTTGTATGAATATATGTGTAAGAATTGATAGTCTGCTTGTTAGGGTCTAAATGTTTGTGTGCGCGCGTTTTTGTGTGAGTGGGTGTATATATATATATATATATATATATATATATATATATATATATTCGTGACTAATCTTCTAGATCGTGGAACACATTGAAAAAAACTGATGATTTAGAACGAAGTAAAATGTTTCCATAATTGAAAGCAGACAGGTGAAAAGAAAAAAATTATCCAATCACCGACATCGCCCCGAATTGAGTGAAAAAGGAAAAATCTCACACGGAATGGACGAATTTCAAATGCAGAAACCGTTAACGGCTTCAATAAAAAAAACAAAAAAAACAACAACAACAAAAAAAAAAACAAAAAAACAAACAAAACAGAAAAAACAATTTCTGACCCTAGCATCTGATAAGGTTATTTCTTCTTCTTCTTCTTCTTCTTCTTCTTCTTCTTCTTCTTCTTCTTCTTCTTCTTCTTCTTCTATGTGCCCCGTCCCTTCAGGACGTAGGCGATGATGGCTTTCCACGTCTCCCTATCCCTGGTGGCTCTTAGTACGCCTTCTCCTTTTGCACTATGCAATCCTCGTTCCGTCATCCACCTGACCAGGCCCTTCAAATATGTTATCCGTTGCTTTCCCCTGACCCCTTTCCCCTTTATCTGGCCTGATAGTATCAGGTTCTCCAAGCCCTCATTTCTCATTACATTTTCCAGGAACTTTAGTTGTCTCTTCCTGATGCTCAATATTAATTTCCTTTTCGTCTTCATTCTTTCCAAAACCTCGTCATTGCTCGGTCCATGGTATCCGCAGCATTCTTCTGTAGAACCACATTTCAGCTGCTTCAAGTTTTTTCTTCATCTTCGAAGATATTGTCCAACATTCACTGCCATATTGAAGAACCGACATCACATAGCAATCCAGTACTGTCCTCTTTGTTTCAAGTGAAATTGTCCTGTTTCTTAATTCTTTACTCAGCTTCTGGAATGCTTCTTTCGACATGCCAATTCGCTTTCGGATCTGAGTGTCGCACTTTCTGTCTTCTGTTAGAACACTTCCTAGGTATTTAAATTTCTGTACCTGCTTGATTTTAGAGTCCCTCACTTGTAATTGGCATTTTTGGCTACCCTTTTTGCTGATGACCATGCATTCGGTTTTCTTGCAGTTTATTTTCTTGTCACTCTCAGCAGCTACTTTCTGTAGGAGGTCTTATTCAGTCAGTCAGTTAAGTGCCATACGTGATACACGCTTGGGCAATCATGTCTCGAAACAGACATGACTGACTTGGCAGAAGATTATCCCGCAGTAGGTTGCCATTACTTTCTGCGGTAGACTGGTTGCCGACCAAGGCTATAGAACCCAATCTGTCCTGCTATTTAACCCATAACTGGAAGGAATAGACGGATTAATACCTTTCCCAAGGGTATTTACGCGTAAGTGAATGCAAGGAATTCAACTGGAATTCGAACTCGGCTCCGTGATTTCTCGTTCCGAGCCGATATCCACTGCGACACAACGCACATCCACGGGAGGTCTTATTACCCTTCCTAAAAAATTCCAACACACTTTCCTTACATTTGTGTTTGTCTTTTATTCTAATCTGACGACGCTTACTACACATAGGTGAAATGCGTTGTCAGTTAGAGTTTTCTGCTTTGTCTTATCAACTCCAGTAATCGATATACGTTTCACCAGATCTACCAATGATGTGCTAATAGCCATCACCAAATATATTTATCAGACTCTTGAAAAGAACGGCAAAGCTCGAGCTATTGCCCTGGATATCTCGAAAGCGTTTGACAAAGTTTGGCATGCTGGCCTTCTGTGTAAGCTGCAGGGCAACGATATAACTGGACGATTGTTCAATTTAATCCAGTCGTTCATGCCAAATCCTAAAATTAAGGTCGTTTTGAACAGGCATGCTTCCAAATCCTTTCATGTGAACGCGGGTGTCTCCCAAGGCTCTATCCTAGGTCATACGCCTTTTCTGATCTTCATCAATGAACTTCCCAAGTAGGCATCTATGCAGATGACACCACCGTCTAACCCTGTCTCGATGAGAAAACTGCCAGGGCTGACAAAGTAAACCTCACTTCTTCTTTTGGAAAGAACCGCCAATCTGTGATGAATTGGGGGTATGACATGGCTTGTAAAATTTTAATGCTTCCAAAACGAAGCTGCTCTTCTTTAACCACCATAAAGAAGCTTTCCCATCAGTTTGGATCACGTTAGTCTCCCTGAAAGCAATACACTGCACCTCCTCGGCCTCACTCTCTCAGCCGATTTCAGGCGGAATGACTATATCGAATCAATAGCCACATCTACTTCTAAGAAGGTTTGTTCGCTGTGCTGAGCCAGGAAGTTTTTCTCGTTCGAATCCATCTTGTACATTTATAAATCTATCATTTGTCCATGCATTGAATATTGTTGTCATATCTGGTCGGGTGCTCCTACTATTTATCCCTGAGCTTTCGACAAAATTCATAGGGGGATCTGCAATGTATTCGGTCCCAATTTGACAACTCGACTTCAATCATTTTTTCATTGACAGGATGTAGCTTATCTCTGTCTTTTCTACAAATATTTTCACGGCTTCTGCTCTGACGAACTTCATTCCATGGCGCCCTGCCTACATCAATTTACTCGTGCTAAGAGATTCGGAACTAGGTCCCAGCCTTTTAACGGCAAAATAGGTAAAAGTAATCGCCACTTCTACTTTCTCTTTTCTTTGCACTTTTCGCCTTTGGAACTCCCTTCCATTTACTTGCTTTTCTGATAGCTACAGTCTCCAAAAGTTTAAATGCAACATCAATTGCCATCTTCTATCTCTTTGACTCCCATTTTTCTCTTACTCTTTCTTCGACATCCCTTCTACCTCGTTTTTCCTCTCTCTTTTCTTCCTTCTCACTGTAGCCACCTTCGCACCAATGACAGTACTGCCTTGCTTTTTGGGAAAGATTATAATATATATATATATATATATATATATATATATATATATATATATATGTGTGTGTGTGTGTGTGTGTGTGTGTGTGTGTGTAATTAAAAATTTAAAATACATTGCGACACGGAAATTCTTATGTTTCGAAATTTTTATCTCGTCATCAGGCAATGTTAGATGCTAGTTGCGAAAATGGTTTACATTTAAACACAAGAAACAACCCGTTTGTTATTTATGTATGTGGGAAGACATACAATTTATGTGCGTGTTCATTTTAACTAACCAGAATAAAGATTTACTTTGAAATATGGCAAATAGTTTCTATTTTTAGGAAATACATACTTTCTTTCTTTCATCCCTAAAGGTCAAAGTGTCAACCTAATTTTCGTTTCCTTTTTAATTTTTATTACCCCTCACTAGATTCTATTACCTTTGATGTATACATTCTTGACCCAAAAATGTCCTTTCAGCTTGACCTCAGGAAAGAGGTGAAGAAAGAAAGAAAACTTTTTATATTTTTAATCTAACTTAAGGAGGCTTTTGAGTAAATCTACTCTTCTTATCAGTACGTATTTAATTCTATTTTTTTCAAAACTTAATTTGTAAATAATATTTTTATTTTTTATTCTAATTTACTTCCTCCTATCCATATCCCATCTTTCTAATATCTATTTATTTATTACAAAAAAAAATTAATACTAATTTACTTATTTTAATGTCTCTTCAATTATTATTTTAATAAGCGAATTATTGGGTATATACATGTTAATTAATGTAAAGCTTATATATATATATATATATATATATATATAATTGTCAGTCCGTAAACGGTGAGGATAAACCAACAAGATTTCCTTAATATAAATTATTAATCCATATAGAGAGCTCGATGGCTCTTAACCAGAGCGATATGAAGTTTATAAAGGAAAACTCAGCACGTCATATTAGTTATAAACTATAGTTAATTTCAATGACCTTAATTAGCTCATATCATCACACTCTTTTACAATATTTCCTCCATCTGGCATAAAATTTCTGCCGGAATGAACGTTTTCTTAAAATGAAGAGGGAGCATAATAGAAATAATAATAATAAACATAAGATTAAATAAATAAATAAATGACAATAAATGTAAGGGGAAGGAGGAAGGAAAGAAGATAGATAGAGTCCATATATATATATATATATATATATATATATATATATATATATATATATATATATATATATATATATATATATTTCTACCGAGCGCCCATAGCTCAGAGGTAGAATCGCCGACTGATGCAAATTCGGTCGGGTTTCAATCATGGGTTAAAAGCAATCGGATGTCTATCCGTACTGATGAGCTGTAGATACAGCTAAACAGATCTGTCTGCGGATGACTATAGTATTTACGCTCTGACACCCTGAGTGAGCACTCTGAAAGAATGGTAGACTTTGTAAACAGTAGCTACTCCAGCATTTACGCACCGCTCATTCGATAATGAATTAGAGTACTCTAGCTATTGGGCGTGTTTATACGCGCTAAAAAGCCTGCCTTCTTCTACTGGACGCTCGTGGCCTAGGGGTAGAATCGCCGACTGACGCCAATTCGGTCGGGTTTCAGTCCCGGGTTAGGAAGCGACCGGAGTCTAAGCCGTACTGATGAGCTGTAATACAGCGAAATATATATAATACTTATTATATTGAGCCCTGTTCCTAATAAAATAAATGCCGGGGTACTCAAAATAGTAAAACCTTGAGTCCTCTTCACCTGGAATTATATATATATATATATATATATATAGTACTGTGCAAAATTATTAGGACAGGGGTAATTTTTTCGTCACTGGAGTTCAAATACAGGGTGAAAAGCCAATAAATTGCTAATAAAAATAAATATTGATTATTTAAAACTAGGTGTAAAAGAAATGTTTTAAAAAGAAGTTATATTTAAGTTTTCCTATTTTCTATTAAACAAGTTATTTTGCCACTACTCTATTGAACATCTATGGGATATTTTGAGTAAAAAAATTGACAAATCTAATGTTACTTTGCAAGACACACTTTGGGAACAAATACAAACTGCTTGGCAGGAGATACCATTAGATATATTGAAGAAGTTGGTGATGTCAATGCCTGACAGAATGAAGCAAAAGGCTATTTACTAAATATTGAATTTATTTTGTAACAAGTATTCTTTTCTTGTTAAAATATTTGTTGAATAAATCACATAAAATTACTTTAATTAAATTGTTTATTTTCTGTCAATATGCCTAATAAAAAATAAAATAGTTCTTGTCCTAATACTTTCGCGCGCACACACACACACACACACACACACACACACACACACACACACACATATATATAATAGGTGAGATTGGTAAATTGTGCAATTATTTTATTATTTCAAAGTGAAAGGCTATGAAAGTAAATATTAAATTTATTTTGTAACAAGTATTCTTTTCTTGTTAAAATATTTGTTGAGTAAATCAAATAAAATTACTTTAATTAAATTGTTTATTTTCTGTCAATATGCCTAATAAAAAAAATAGTTCTTGTCCTAATAATTTTGCACAGTACTATATATATATATATATACATATATATATATATATATATATAGTACTGTATATACGTGAGCGTCGTTAGATTGAATGAAATGTTTAGCAGCTACGATTGATTAATGAGAGTCATAGAAAATGTTAAGCGCCATTTTGTTTACATCTGTTTTTCTTTTTTGTCTTTACGTCACTGTAGCTGTTAGATCGATCTTTGAAGGAGTTCCTTGAATCTTATCTCATTAATCTTGTAAATTCTCGCCCGTCTCTTGTCGTAACGTGACTTTGAATTGTCGGCAACGCGTGTCACCAGAATGGCGGGAAGAATGACAGGAAATCGTGAACTAATGAATGTCAATGTTTTGGAGAATGTTCGTTTCACCGAATAAATAAGTGATGGATCGAAGGATTTCTAGCATATTTCTCTTGTGTCTCGTCAGTGGTTCGACGGCGTGTGTGGTTGTAATTAGGTCCCGTGCTTTCGAAGAAATCATTCATCCTGACATTAACTTGAATGAAGAAAAAAGACAAAGGTTCCGGTCTGTCGAAAGTCGGTACTTTGGATTTTCTGCTCAGCCTAAAAATTCAAGTCACTTAAGCAAAAATCAGGTAGGACTTTACACCAAAACAATTTTGAAAGTAAAAGCAAGCAAGAAACATATTTTTGTTGCGAGGGAGATTGGGGGTTGGGGTACAGTTTCGTTTCTAGAATAAAAATGACTTATTATTTTTGTAAAGTGTTTTCAGAGACGACAGAAAACGTGACCCCAAAATTTGAAGGCGTAATGAAATACCGAATGGTGCCTTCTAAAAGTTAAGCAAAGTATCAAGAATCAGGAATTTCATTAGAAAAAATATATAGCCCGAACTGTTATGTGATATCAGTCCACCTATATTTCAGTGAATGTTGGGCAATTTCCTCGCAGATAAAGCAAAGTCTTGCAGAGAAGTGTGGCTCTACAGAAGAATGATGTGAATGCCATGGACTAACACGTAATCAACGACGAAATTTTAGATAAAATGGAAGCAAAAATGAAACTTATATTTAGAATCAGAAAGAGACAGTTGAAATTTCTAGCAATCATAATTAGGAAAGAGGATTTGGGGAATGTGAGACTCCCAGGACGTATTAAAGTTAAGAGACAAGAAGAAACAACTAATAACATACCTAACGAGCTTATACAAAACAGGGTGTGTGTGTGGGAGGTTAAGCGCTACAAAGATGCACAAATAAGAAGTTGTGGAGAGCAATGATCGCCCACGTATCTAACAAAAGAAAGTATAGATCACTTAATCTATTAAAGAATTGGAATCTGTCTCTACAGTAATTTAAGTACTTGTAAAATCTTCCTAATATTAGTATGATAGTAACATAGAATTCCATACAATTCCAAGAAAATGAATTAACATTCCTAAAAACCTAGAACCACTACGTCTCTGTAGCATTCTATAAAAACATGCGCTTCTATAAACACACACACACACACACACACACACACACACACACACACACACACACAGGTGCACACAAAACACATTTGTTAACTGAGGCAGGGTGTGTGTGGGGGAGGTTAAGCGCTACAAAGATACACAAATAAGAAGTTGTGGAGAGCAATGATCGCCCACGTATCTAACAAAAGAAAGTATAGATCACTTAATCTATTATTGTAGCATTCTATAAAAACATGCGCTTCTATAAACACACACACACACACACACACACACACACACACACACACACACACACACACACACATTCACACAGGTGCACACAAAACACATTTGTTAACTGAGGCAAGGAATGGCTTGTTAATTTTACCGCCTCAAAAACAAAACTGCTCTCTATTAAGCGTCCGAGAGAATCCTTTTTATTTCCCATCAGTATGGCTGATGCTAATCTTCAAGACGGCGAGACATTGAGACTTCTCTGACTAACGTTTTCCACTGACATGAAGTAGAAAGATTTTATTGAATCAGTTGCTAGGTCTACTGCTAGGAAAGTTTATTCCCTGTGTCATATCAGAAAACTTTTCTCGCCAGAATCTATTTTACATATTTATAAGTTTACCATCCGTCTGTACTTTGAATATTGCTGTCACATATGGCCGAGTGCTCCTGCTAGATATTTAGAGATTCTTGATAAAATCCAAAGAATAATTTGCAATATTGCTGGTTCTGATCTGACATCTCGGCTTTAGTCGCTTTCCCACTGCGATATTGTAGTTTCCCTGTGTTTTTTTCTATAAAGATTTCATGGTAATTTTTCTGATGAACTATTCTTATGGGCTCAGTATTAGATTGGCGGCAATATCTCATTCTTTTACAGTTGAAATGGCTAGATGCAACCACAAATTCTATGCTGATAGTTTCTTCTATCGCACTTCTCGCTGGTGGGTCTCTCTTTCGGCTTCTTGATTCACAGTCAACTTAGGTCTTCATAAATGTAAATGCAATGCCAATCGTTATCTTCTGTGTTCAGACTTCTTGTCTTTTATTGTTCTCTTTCCTTAATAGTGGTTTTCTTCTTCGTAGAATCTTTCACACTCAGTAAACCTTTGTGTCTTAGTGTTTTTATTGCCTTACTTGTTATGAAATGATTACAATAATAAACATACGGATGCGGCTACCAACGTGTCCCTACAAAAAGAAACCGTACCAAAAAGAACTATGTGCACATATACTTACTAAGATATAAGCTCATCACTATGTTACATTTCGGCCAATCTAGCGGAGAGGCTGTTTTAAACAAGGTCTGCAAAACAACGAATACACTGAAAAAATAGCGATTTTTTTTCTTTTCAATTATGGGCAAAAATAAGTCTAGTTTTGAAGAAATTTTTTGAAGAATTTAATTTAAGTAAAAGTTTTCATTAAACAAGTTTTTGTTTTTGAAAATTTAACTTGATGATTGTAAAAATGTGTGCTTTCAAAACAAATATTTTTGTTTTAATCATTTCACCCCAATGAAGGCGATAATGCCATTAAGTCACAATGGATTACTGGGAAAATGAGAAGACTTTAGAAGAAGGAACCGGAAACTTGGTCTTGAAAAGAACAAATGATAAAACTCTACTCAAAAGACAGAAAGAGTGTGAACAGAATGGAAAAAGCCAGCCAAATTATAGTTTATATTTTCAATCTAAGATTTATTTATCTAATATTGATTTTAAGAAAAGTCGCTTATAAAGAATATTTCAATCTCACAATTATAATTTCTTCAATTTAAAAATAATTGATAAAAAGTTTTCCCTATATTGGAATTTAAAGTAAAGCTAAAGGTCTTTTAAAAAAGATTAAAACGTACAAATTATTCTATCATCTGATTGTCTTCTAATAGATTATAGCATAGCGTAGATAAAGAGAGTGTTCTTATATAAAGGATAGGATTTCAACATTTACTTTCATCAAGAACTAAGAAAAAATATTAAATCTTTC
Source organism: Ascarosepion bandense (assembly GCA_037127315.1). Lineage (NCBI taxonomy): Eukaryota > Metazoa > Mollusca > Cephalopoda > Sepiida > Sepiidae > Ascarosepion > Ascarosepion bandense. Next base: position 1,792,847 of record JBBBDQ010001236.1, on the reverse strand, counting down.
TACTTCATATCAAGAACTGTCTAAGACTGGAATATATATATATATATATATATATATATATATATATATATATATATATATATATATATAAATGCAAAATAAAAAATGCAACCGCAACTTCTACTCCAACAGTTTCTTTCCTCGCACTTCCCGACTGTGGAATTCCCTTCCACACGATTGCTTCCCCGACGGCTACAATCTCCAGGAGTTTAAATGTAAGGTCAATAGACACCTCCTAACATACTAACCTGCTCCCATTCTATCAAACACTCTTCCCATCTGCCCAACCCTCATCCTCGGTATCCTTACTCATCTGTCACCTTCCTCCTGACATTCCCTTTGTCTAACCACTCCTTCTCTTTACCTTCCCCTATGTAGCCCCATGCGCAATAGTGGCAGTGGAATGCCTTGCTTGGGGTGAAATGATTAAAAAAAATATATTGTAATAGTTGTTACAGTGGTTTATAAAAGCATCGTCTCACTACATGAAGTTTTCATGTTTCAGAGCCGAACTGCTCCTCTTCGGGTGATATGTATAACTGAAAATAAATGGTAGAAACGATTTATTTTGGGAAATGTGATACGTAGGTGATATGGGGGATTGGAATTTAGTATGTCTAAGTTGGTCCGTCAGCAATTTGTAACCATAGAGATACAGATTTGGGTTAAGAGAGCGGGACGAGGTAGCTTAATTCTGGACAGGTCACTTTATAGTTTTGTCTGGGTAATTCGCATAGTGGGACCTTAGATTTTTTAAATGGGTAGAGAATTTTTATTTGACTACGATCTATGAGTGGATAAAATACAGTGACCTTTTAGTATTGGATAGGTTTATTTTATTTTATTAATATAATATTAATTTTTTTATTTTGTGGATGAAACATGGATATTAATTAAATTATGGAGAGGATTATTTTATGTGAATGAGGTATTTACTGGGGCCACATAATACTTCAAATAGGTAAATAATTTTAACTGTAAGTTGAATTCTTTATAGTAGAGCACGAGTTATTACTGATACCTTTTGATTAATAAAATTTTAACGAAAAATATTTTCGATGTTTACATAACACTGTTAATTCATCCCTACGGTTCAATAGTTCACCATTGTTAGGGTACCTTAGAATGTGCAGCTTTTCACTCAGTCATAAAGGGCAGATATCGTTAAACGAGTTACAGAATATATATATATGCATTTAGATAAACATAATTTCATGTTCATTTTGTTTTTCTTTTAAGTATCTGGACCTAGGCTGCCTTTCGGCCAACGTTTCATCAGGAAGTCGTTGGCAACTTTAATATGTCGGATTGATTAGGAAAGAATTATGAGAGATAGAATTGGAACACGCTTAAAAATGAGAAATGAGTCAGTCGAAAAATAAGTCGAGCATGACTCATTATCTAAGAGGTGTTGTCCAATTTATGTCTCGTGCACTGATTGTGACACGCGAATATGATCACATAAATGTAATCTAATATACATAGGAACATGGCTTATTCTCGACTCTAACTTAAGACGTCCGTCATATGTATTCAGCTTCACACTGACATCTGAATTTATAAATAACTAAATTTTTATTACAATAGGGTAGACAGTTTTTAGAAAATGATGGGAGAATCGAGCGAGTGACAAAATAACAGGTAATTTGGGTGAAAAAAAGTGGCAGAGACAATAGTGGAAACTCAGTCGTTTAAAAGTTTACTTTTTCTATCAAACCAAGGTCAGTCAGTTAGTTAAGTGCTATACATGATACACGCTTGGGTGATCATGTCTCGAAAGAGACACGACTGACTGGGCAGAAGATTATCCCGCAGGAGGTTGCCATTACTTTCTGCGGTAGATTGGTTATCCGCCAAGGCTATAGAACCCAATCTGTCTTGTTATTAAACCCATAACTGGAAGGAAGTGATGGATTAATACATTTTCCCACGGGTATTTGCGCGTAAGTGAATGCAAGGAATTCAACTGGAATTTGAACTCGGCTCCCCGATTTCTCGTTCCGAGTCGATATCCACTGCACCACAACGCACATCCCCAAGCCAAGGAAAGTTGAGATAAATTATATATATATATATTGAGATAAATTATATATATATATATATATATATATATATATATATATATTGAGATAAATTATATATATATATATATATATATATATATATTGAGATAAATTATATTTATATACATATATATTGAGATAAATTATATATATATATATATATACCGTAATAGTACGTCGCTTTCCTTTTGCAGAAACGCCCGCAGAACAGCTTGTTTAATATTCAGGTCGTATAAACTCCAAATTAATTATTGTAGCCTATAGTATTTTACACTTTGATCCCAGAGTCTGTCTCTGTGTTGAGTATACTTTGGAAGATGCTGCTCCCCGTGCCTACTTCGTACTGGCACCATAGCAGAGCCACCATAAGAACCTGCTCTCATCACTGAACATTAAAGTACTACATTCAATCTCCAGGTAATTGATCTCCAGGTAATCGTTTCGTGATACGAATGGAAGCGTGTCCAACGCTCTTTTTGTGTTTGTGAAAATCTGGTAATTGATACGCGTGCTTATAACTCTACTGCAAATAGACGATTTCCAACGGATGGTGTGGTTTTGCCTGGGACTTTAATTGCTTTGATCTGTAGACCTGGGCCCAGCGAATTCTGCTATTGTTGCTTTTACAACCAATCGATCTCGGTGATAATCGTTGATAAAACTAGTACCCTCTTAGCATACACGTATTGCGTCGAAGTCAAATCTAATATCGTCTGTCAGGGTGTTGTAATTTGATCTGTTAGTACATTTAAGTCGTCGTATGAAAACAGTTACAAAACCCATCAGTGTAAAGCAAAATCTCCAATTCCCGTAAGGTAGACATATTTTAGTTGACAGAAGAATAGAGACGAGCCATTTTATCAACAGGAAGAAGGGACGTCAAACAGGCGAGACAAAATTAAATCTACAAACACAAGGAGACACTATTAACGTTTTATGAATATCATCAATGCAAAGAACTAACCACAAGCTTGATACATATCAACTAAAATATATGAACCTTGATTGAGATCATGATATAAGCTGACAAAAGGAAACCCGCGGCAGGTTAACAATTTTCTCAATATGTAGAAATGATAACGAACTGGCGAGAAGAGACATACCTAAATTGATAGACTGCCATTTAAACTAAACTATTTATTGATTATCAATTTTCTCAACGGGAATAAATGAGCCGAAGATGCCTTATCGAGTCAATAGACGGAATAAGCATCTTCAATATTATAAATATTCGGGTTTGGGGAGAATTTTAATTACTTTTAAGCTATTTATATACGACAACTTATTTTTGTTGAGGAATATGTTTGTGAGCGCGTTAAAGGAAGTACAAAACGATTTGAAATATAAAAGAAAGACAGAGGAAATAAAGTGTAACTAAATTGAATGTATTTAGTCTGAAAGTGTTTCAAAAGTAAAAGTCGCTGAAAATTGATTCGTACTTGACGCTTGCTCTCCGTCCAGAGGCATAAAGGAGGCGGGGTGGGGTGCAATTCACTGCTGCTGCTATACTCACTTGTCACATGGCTATTGTCGTGTCTCGTGACTATTGCAATGTCACGGGACTAGGTATCTCAGGGGAAGGAACTGTTCACTTTGCCAGCCGTGTCTTATCAAAGTGTGCATGTGAATGTTACATTATCGACAGAAATCATTTTCACACAGCCGTATATCAAAATTTAGTTTTCGATGAAATGTAATATTTAAATGACAGTGTTTGGAAATGTACCATTTCACGTAGAAGAAACAAGATAGTATATATTTTTTTAATTTGTCGCATTGGTTAATGCGTCCTATGAAAAATTTATTTTTCTGGTTTATGAGCCTGTGCAGCCGAATTAAGATGTCGATGCTAATCATCGTTTGCCGCTAATAGTAAATTTTCTAAGCGCTTCTTAGATGTGACACAAGGCGGAAAGTATGGGGTACCCAATGAGGATCGAACTCACTACTCACAGGTTCTAGCGAGACAAGCTTGCTGACCATTACATCACATCGAGGTGTTCATGTCTGCCGTTAATAATGTCTTCAATGGGTACGCGAATATCGGAAGTGCACTCGATATTAATGGAAGATCTTTGCATAGTTCTTTAAATATTTATGCAAATTATGGTAAAAAGCAAAACAACTGTCGAGGTAATGTGATGGTTTGCGCAAATTTTACTAGAAAATGCTGGATTTAACCATCTATGTAGATGTACCACATTGTGTGTCATCTTCGTCAGCACCAATTAAGTTCACGTCCATAGCAACAGTTTTTTTTTCCCGGATGGTTGTAAGTGACATAACTCATCGGTTCAATGTTCCCTCTCAGACTGCACAAATTATCAAGAATTCAAATGTAAAGTCAATAGTCATCTCCTGTCTCACTAACTTGCATCCTCTCTCTCTCATGCTCCTTTCTTCGTCCACTCCACTCTCATCAGTATTCCCATCCTTCTCCTACCCTCTTCCTGGCACCCCCTGTAACCTGTCACTCTTTCTCATAGCTTACCTTCTATGTAACCCCCTGCTCAACAGTGGCAGCAAAATGCCTTGCCTGGGGGGGGGGGGTCATCATCATCATTTATCCATCACACCCAATGGTGCATAGGGCAGCAACTTTTTGTTGTTGTTTCTGTAACAAACTGTTTTTTTTTTACGGGGCAGGGTTGTTAGTCCTGCATCTAACCCTCAAACCTGGAGGACCGGTGGACCATTCTTGGTCCTTACGTTTACAGCACCTGGTATTCCCAAATGCTCACCCATTTAATTACTGACCAGGCTCGATGTTGCTTAATTTCAGTAATCGGACGGGAACCAGTGTATTCAACACGATATAGCCGTAGACATCTTGCTTGGGGTGACATGATTATGAAAAAATAAAAAAAAAATAGACAAAATAACATAAAGATATATTCACTGTCTAGAACTGGCCATCAGAAACTCTGATCCCAATTCCATTGACCACCTATTGGCTTTGTAAGACCCACAAATTCGCACTGTATAACCTTAACCACATAACTTGCAGCACCTAGAGAACTTATTGATAACAACTTGGCACCAAGGAAAACTTTACAGGTTTTTTAGAATTAATGTTTGATTGGGTAAAACCTGTAAGCACATGGAGGACCAACGCCTTATTAGGCAAGAGTTCAAAATATTTTGAATCATCAGTACATACATTAATAAATACATTTTGCTGTTTCCTGAAATTCTGAAACAAACTACTTTGAGATTTTATCACTTCTTTTGGATCAAGAATCAAAGTCAGTTTTATCAAAATCAATTTTCCGATGAAAGTTGTTTTCTTTCATTCGTATTCAAGTTTTCTTATTACGAATAAGGCATTTTGGTATTCGGGTCCTTTTTAGGAAATGAAAACTATTAGATATAGCATGAAGTGCCCGAAGAACGTGTCGACTAAAACAGGGTAATAAACAGTAAAAAAAATATACAGAATAAAGAAATTTACGAAAAAATTATAAATGAATTTCTAAGTCGGATTAAGGTTTCCAATTTCGTTTTCCATAATTAATAACTTTGACAAACGGTTTGTATATTTTGTAGGATCAAATGGAAAGCCGCTAGTAAAAATGTATTGATCATTCTGGATTGATCCAGCACTTATTTAAACTAAAAAAGCTTGCAAAGATGAAAGAAGTTTGCTCTCACGTGTGTGTGTGTGTGTGTGTGTGTGTGTGTGTGTGTGTGTGTGTGTGTGTGTGTGTGTGTGTGTGTGTGCGGGCGTAGTATAATCATTTTAGGATTTAGCTTTTCAGCCATTAATTTATTTTTTAAACGGACAGTTGCAACCATATACGGACTGGAGTTACTCAGTTTTCTTTCCTTCCAAGCCTTGTCAGAGTTCAAAAGCGTTTACGAGGCATTGTAGGTGAGAAATCATTTCTCATCCTACAACTCCTTTTGCACAGATGAAACGTTTCTCTGTCGCTATTGCCAGAGAAAAAGTTGCTGATACTTTGCAGAGCAGACTCCCGAGAGGATACTTTCCAGATCATTAAAAATCAATTTCAGCGTCAACCATTACTTATCCTACGTATTCGCATAACCATACCGTTTTCCATCCTATCTTCCGTCTATAAAACAGCCCCTCATTCAATTACCCCCTAACAAGTAGATCTTGGCCCTTGTATTGAGTGGACAATAGCATAAAACCCTTTTCAATTCTCTATGTTTCTCAACCCACTATCAGTCAGTCAGTTAAGTGCCATACGTGATACACGCTTGGGCGATCATGTCTTGAAAGAGACATGACTGACTGGGCAGAAGATTATCCTGCAGTAGGTTGCCATTACTTTTTGCGGTAGACTGGTTGCCGACCAAGGCTATAGAACCCAATCTGTCTTGCTATTTAACCCATAACTGGAAGGAAGAGACGGATTAATACCTTTCCCAAGGGTATTTGTGCGTAAGTGAATACAATGGATTCAACCCACTATAGTTCTCTCATAATATCCCATTTCCAGTCAAAATTTAAATATTGCTCCCTCTGATCTTGGTCGTAATATATGCTTACAAAATTAACCTGCTAAAACTGTTGTACATTAAATTGTTATTAGATATGAACTCAAGAAGTAAAAAATTAATTCGCAGAGCCGATGTTCGTTTAACAGAATTTTTCTCCTTTCCAGGCAGATCATTAATAAAGATGATATCGACTGGTTGTAGCTATGAAGATTTCACGATTTTACTGTTCGAAGTTTTTGATGTATTATAATATTTGATGAATATCAAATATTATAATACATATTATAATACATATTATAATACAAGGTGACCCCCCCCCCAAAAAAAAAACGGGAATTTTTGGCAGACATGAGCAAGTGGCGGCACTGCAAAACAGTCGCCTCACGAAGTAAACACTCTGCCATTTCAGTAACCATGGATCAAGATGAATTTCTAAGCAAGTTATGGATGTCAGATGAGGCCCATTTTCATCTCACAGGTTACGTGAATAAGCAGAACTACCGTTACTGGGCAGACACAAATCCTAATGAAACGCTCTTTACACGCTAGTAAGGTGACAATATGGTGTGCCGTTTCATTACATGTAATCATCAGACCGTATAATTTTGAAAATGAACAGGAGATCTCAGTCACTGTCTCAACAGCAAATTTCAAGAATGCATTCGTAGAGGAGAACGCCATCTACAAAAAAAAAAAAAGAAAATTCCAACATTGTTTCTTAAATGGCATGTTTTAAGGTGTCAATTACTTTGAATAAAATAATTTTCTTCCATCACACTTGTTAAAAACTTCCCGTTTTTTGGGGTCACCCTGTATATGAATTGCGGATTTCACGACTTCAAAATACGCGTGGTGATTTCATTATTGTAATACTTGATATTTAATAAATGTTAAATACTTGAGCTTGACAACATTAGCCAAATGTTGCAATAGCAATCATCCGTATGAATGCTGATCATCATTTAAAGAAGTAAGAGGATACAAATGATACATTTAAAATTGACAAAGTTTTCCATTTCACTGATGTAGTTATCAAGAGTTATCGCCTCCTTTAGCATTTCTTTCTCTCTTTCTTTCACAGAAACCAAACAGCTTCTCCAGTATGCCTTTTCTGTTTTTCTTCGCGATCAAAACGGAATAATCCATTATTCATTAGGCACTGGCAGGGTGTAATGGTCGTGCTAACACAGGAACGAGCAGAATTATAATATGATTTGAATCGGACACCTCAACGTGGTGTTATGATTAGCAAGTTTATCTCGCTATATCCATTACAACTGAGTAGTGAGTTCGATCCTCACTGGGTGCGCCTTATTTTGGGCCGTGTGCATCATGTACGTAACTCTTGGTAAGTTTCAATGGTTGTATTTGAATCACCTCCTAGATATTTTCCTTGCTCGTTTTCATGACAGCTTCTCGCCAGATTTTTTACTATAGTGGCCCTGTGCCAGACTAAGCTAAACTTAAATATATGGATATCAGGCTTCTAGTAATTTAATTAAACCGATATGCGTCAACACAAAAAGCAATCTTCAAATAAATGCATTTTTAGGGATTGGGGTGATTTCAACATCGACGAAGAGCAAGACATTGAGTATCATTAGATTAGAAATTACTTCATTTAAAATTTTTCATCATAACGCGATTTGATCGACTTTCCGAGAATAAAGAATGGATTTTTTTTCAACTCCCAGTATCGAGACGCCATCTTTATATTGAAACTTTCTTTTCTAAAACAGCCAAACCTTTTTCGTAATTTCTATAGTGATTTTCTCATTGCTTCATTTCCTTTATTTTCCTCGTTTTTCCTCCAAGAAACAATTTCATCAAGTAAATAATTATAAATTATTTTAAAAATTTCAATGTTTTTGTTGCTTTAATGTTGGTACTAATTCGTTTTCCTATTTATTCTTAGAACTAAATTAAAATTACCCTAATTCTGCCTGCAGTCATTTTATTGGACAGAAAGCAAAAAAGGATTTTGCTGTTGCCACAGGTTATTTTTCAGCGATCACTGAATAAAAGCAGCGGGAATGTTTTTCATAAGAAAGACAACAACGGCGATAACAAACGATGATGGATGTAAAACTATTGTGTCCCAATCATAATTGCTTTTTTTGTTTGACGAAAAATCAAATTATAACTTTAATGCACTTCCTGTCTTGCTCTTTGTGGCCAGGAAGAGAATGACAGCGATGAAAAGAACGCCGCTTTCTGATTGGTCGATCAATTTGCTGTAGTTACCACAGTGAAACAAACAACGTTATTGAATTTTCTTCTTTAAAATCGTTTTAGAACAACACAGAATTCACCTTCATAAAAGTCCTTAATGAAAAATAAACACCACCCGATTCACATATGCCTTTTTGTTTTATTCAGTCCGACTATTTGTGGTGACAGTGTTAATAACGCTTCCCAAAATAATTTAGGTACCTTCACTCATTTTTATATCTGAATTTTAAATTGAATTTTAAAAAATAAAAACATTTACTTGAAATTTTATTTTAGTTTTAATTAAAAGCTAAATGATTAAATTTGCTATTTCCAGTAAATAAAATACTATCGTGTATTTCAAACAGAAAATATATTGATTGGAATCTAGAATTTTTCAATTTTTTTTAATCTTTCAATTTTTCGGCCATTTGTAAACAAAAGTTAATTCTCGGTTTTAAAAATCTTGCAAAAATAAAATATACATCTGTGACACATTATTTTTGAAAAACTATCAAATTTTATGTTAAATTAATCTGATTTACACAAGTATTACTGATTTATAGCGTGAAATTTAGAATAAAACTATTTCTTAATCACAGAGTTGAACTTTTTGACCTGCCCGCCGTATATCAAACGTGTTGACAGGTTGTTGATTAGAGATAAGATAAAAGTGTATGGCGTTCACAAGTGACAAAATTGCACAAATTTCTTTCGTATAGGATAAGGAAACTATGACTTTTTAATTTGCACATTGAAACTACCATGCAACCCCCCACCCCCCAAAAAAAACTTCAAATACACAAAAAAATATAAAATAAAATTATTTTAAAAATATGAAGGCTAAACGATTTGTATTAAAAATTTCAATTTTCAATAGGCAATACAATCTTCAATTATTAACTTAACAATGTAACCGAAACAAATCTTTGAAGTATTTTAAAAGTATTTTTTGAAACTTTATAAATTATTATAATTGAAAAAAAAAAAAAATGAAAACAATTCTTTTAAAATTTCATTATTAATCGAAATTTTTTTTCTTGAAACTTTTTATTATGTCCTTAATTTTTATTATTTATTCAAGCAATTAAAAGCTTATCAAATTAAACAATATCAGAGTTTTATTGCATTTTTATTAGGAAACAAGGGCCAAGGTAAAAAAAAAAAATGATGATTTGTATTCCCCAATGAGTCCTGCATTTAACTAATAAAACCGTTTAACACAACAAAATTGATTAAAATTAAATGAATTTATGTGGAATGGGGGGGTGTGTAAAAGATGTAAAAATATTTTTACCAAGATTTTTAAAAATAATAATCGCAAAAATAATTTTATTCATTTGTGAATGAGTACTGAAAGTTTTATTAAGATCCGACAATTATTTGATTTTTGCGAGAATTTCCAAATTAATGTGTTTGTCAGAGAAAAAAAAAGTGAGTTATGTAATATTAAGTTTTTCATTGTAAACTCTGATAATGATTTGGTTATCCGCTCACTAAAATCTAAGCAAGACTTTCTGCCAGAAGGGATTAAATTTAAAAGAAAATAATTATAAATTACTTTGATCTTTTCTTTTAATAACAGGATAAACGTTTTGACGGAAAAAGTTCGTTTTTATTTAGTTTGGGGCCTTTTTTATTCATACTATGCTACTTTTTTAGCGATATAGTGGAGGCATCTACAAAATATCCATAGGAAACATACGATTTTTTAAAATTGTCTTACCACAAACGGATCTATTAATGGAATACTGCTGCCATATCTGGTCGGGTGCCCCTGCTATTCTCCTCGGGCTTCTCGACAAGGTACAGCGGAGGGTCTGTAATGTGATCGATACCAACTTGGCAGACCGCCTGCAATCTCTCTCACCGGCGCAACGGTGCTTCCCTGTGTCTCTTCTATAAATACTTTCACGGCTTCTGCTCCGATGAACTTAGATCACTGCTGCCCCCTAGATACGAATTTGCACGAGATACTAGACTAGCAACTAGATTCCACCCTTTTACAGTGAAACCGATAAAATGCAACCGCAACTTCTACTCCAACAGTTTCTTTCCTCGCACTTCCCGACTGTGGAATTCCCTTCCACATGATTGCTTCCCCGACGGCTACAATCTCCAGGAGTTTAAATGTAAGGTCAATAGACACCGCCTAACACACGAACTCGCTCCCATTCTTTCAAACACTCTTCCCATCTGCCCAACCATCATCCTCGGTATCCTTACCCATCTATCACCTTCCTTCTGACATTTCCTACATCTAACCACTCCTCCTCTTTACCTTCTCCTATGTAGCCCCATGCGTAATAGTGGCAGTGGAATGCCTTGCTTGGGATGAAATGATTTAAAAAAAAATTATTGGATTAGTAAATCTCTATATGTCTCAATAAGGATAAATGAAATCCGAAGCAAAATTTTCGCTCTAGAAAGAACCTACTTGCCTCATCCAGTATTGAGTCATTTATAAATTGTTTCATTCATTTCTATTAAAAATACAGATAAATTGTCTCGTCGTTAATTGCAATCATACATATTAATATTTTCTCTGTTTATGCTAGTAACGAAATTAAATCTGCTTTAAAAGTTAGATGTTCAGGTAATTTCTCCTCGCCCCCGAAATAACAATAAACAGAAAAAAAACAAAAAAAACAAACAAACAAACAAAAAAACAAAAAAAAAAAAAACAAGAAAAAATGTTGTTGCAAGAAATATAAATAAATTCACTGGAAATTATAATCTTTATTCATGATCAGATTAAAAGTAAAATTTGATCCAAACATGGCTACTTTATATTAAATCATGTCAGCACAAAGAAGGAAAGAAATCCACTAAGACACAAGGTGAGGTAACTGAGTGGAAAAAACATTATTAAGAAGAGATAATAATAAAAGATGAAAAATTAATAAAACAGGGATAACGATTGCCATTGCATTTAGATTTTTGATGATCAAAGGTGACTGGAAAACAATAAACCGGAAAAGAGTTCCACAAGCGAGAAAAGAAACTGTTAGCATAGGACTTATAATAATATGGGAATTAGAAAATATGATTAAGGAGAGAGAAAAATAAAAGGACAGGAATTAAGACAAAAGATAACAAAATATAGACTCGTCTTTTCTTCGCAATTCCATTTCGTCAGACTTTAAGAAAACTAAACTCTTAAACGCACATTCAAAAGAAAACATTATGCGGAACTTTCAAATATAAATGTTATTTCAAAACAACAAAATGGATGTCATTCTTCCCGTTAAATAAAGTTACACTTATGTACACAAACGAGAGACCTTTTTTGTTTTATTTTTCAACAAGAACTACTTTCAATGTCGATGGCTCCTATCCACATGCTACTGCATTCTCAAGAAGCCCTTTTTTGTACAATACCAAACTACCATAAAGTAGCGAGTCAAATTTTACGTGATTTCCTTCAATGGTGGAGACGACGCTCCCTACACTAAGTACTAAAACCTTAAACTCATACGAACAATTACCATGAAAATATTTACAGAAGAGCGCAGAAAACCTAAGTCATGGCGATGAGAATATAACTGAAGGAGAGATGCTAAGCAAAGACCAACAAAATTGCAGATTCTTCTTTGGTTTTTATTAATAATTTCTAAATACATATCAGAAGCAATATGACAATGCACTATTTAAAGCAGCGATTCCCAAACTGGGGGAAATTTCTCCCTGGGGCAAATTTTAAGCTACCAGAGAGGAAAGAATTACACTACGTACTAAATAAAAAAAAATCTCAAATGGATTTTCTTATGTCTCTGAGAGAGAGAGAGAGAGAGAGAGAGAGAGAGAGAGAGAGAGAGAGAGAGAGAGAGAGAGAGCCTGTTGTAGATGAAGTAGAAGAGCAAACAAAAGTCCTTTTATTAGTTACTAACTGCTTTCTATCCGCTTTAATCAGTAACTATAAGTTTATCAGCATATTTGTACATTTGAAAAGTAAATTAGTAAATAGTCTGTGTGTTTTAATTGTTTTTTCTCTCATAAACATGAAGGAGGAAATCTGGATGGTTGAACTGGGTGTAGAGAGAAATGACAGAAAAAAGTTTGGGAACCACTGATTTAAAGCAAGGACGAATGGTAAACTCATCAATGTATAAGATAAATTCTGTCGAGAAAAATTGTCTAGTACGATACAATGAATCCACTTAGCAGCAGGCCTAGCAACTGATTCAATGTAATGTTTCTACATCAGTCAGTCAGTCAAGTGCCATACGTGATACACGCTTGGGCGAAAGAGACAAGACTGACTGGGCAGAAGATTATCCCGCAGTAGGTTGCCATTGCTTTCTGCGGTAGACTGGTTGCCGACCAAGGCTACAGAACCCAATCTGTCATATTATTTAACCCATAACTGGAGGGAACTGACAGATTAATACCTTTCCCAAGGGTATTTGCGCTTAAGTGAATGCAAGGAATACGACTGGAATTCGAACTCGGCTTCCCGATTTCCCGTTCCGAGCCGATATCCACTGCACCACGACGCACATTACATCATGCCAGCTAAAAGTAGTTAGTCTGGCAAGATACAACATATCACCGTCTTGGAGGTTAGCATCAGTTATGCTGATAGAAAGGAAACTGAGTTCTTTCAGTCGATTAACAGAGAGTAGTTCTGTTTTGGAGGTGTTTAAATAAATAAGTCATTCCTTGCCCCAGTTAACAGCAGATTGTAGGTCACTTTTGACATCAGTTGCCAATTTGACATTACTGAACCGGCCGGACTTATTATTAACACAGGATCAAATAGTTGTCATTAGTATAGATACCGAGCGGAGAACTGATGCAATCGAGGAGGTCGTTGATGAAAATGAGGAACAACGTTGGTCCAAGGATAGAGCCCTAGAGAGCAAATGCATTAATTAAAAAAAATCTACAGGAGTGGCCGTTCAAAGCAACGTTCTTTTCATGAATTAATACGAAAGATTAAATCAATACAAAAATTCGCCCAGACATGCCGTGACTCTTTAACTTGTAAAGAAAAAAATCATTTCACCCCAAGCAAGGCGGTACCGCCACTGATGTGCAGGGGATTACATAAGAGAGTTAAAGTTTTAAACAGGAAAAGAGTGAAGACAAAGACGAACCAGATACGGGGGGGGGGGGAAGAGAAAGGGTAAGAGAAGGATGTGAACATAGGAGTGAAGGCAGTTGCGAAGGTAGAGAGAAAGGAAAAGAACCAAGATACACGGGGTGATATGGAAAGGGCTGGAGTTAAGTGGAATAGAGATGGGAATTGACTTTGCATTTAAATTCTTGGGGTTTTAGCCGTCAAGAAAGCAAGTAGATGGAAGGAAGTTCCAAATGGCAAAATCTGTCAATTGCCGTCGAGATATCAAAAACAACAATCCGAACTTCGCCATTCTTTTCTTATCTAAAGATTGGTATACTCACTTAGCAATAGTCGTTAATACATCTGCATTTGATCTAGTGTATCAAGAGACACATTGGTCACCTGAAAAAAGAAACTGTAGGTATTCTTAACCAATTGAGTTAATTAGATTAAACTTGAAATAGCAACATCACTTTTGAGAAGAGAAATAAATAAAATGTTGTTCTTCACAGCGAATACTGAAATGGTTGCAAGGAGAGAAACCATAAAAATGAAATTCCAAACAATGAGGGTGAGTCAGGAATAACTATTTGGAGAGAGAGAGAGACGTTTCCTGCATTTTTTTTATCAAAAAGTTTTCATTTTAGAAAAAGCTAAGCGTCACATGTAAAGCAAAATACAGAATTAAAATCTGATAGAATAAATACATTACGATACACACTCCATTGCTAGTGTGAATTTCATATTTGTACAATCCTCATTTACAAGATGGAATTATATCTTATTGGAGTAGATAGACTAAAATATCACCCGGTTCACACTCCACCCACGTCTATTGAACAGGTGAAGAGGCTCATCCCTTGTTCCCTGTTTAGGATGCGGTTTCCGGTTTTCTCTTTTCCAATCTTTTCACTCTTTTCTTTATTTTTTTTTTCAATTGGAGTAGATAGACTAAACTATCGCCCGGTTCACATTCCACCCACGTCTATTGAACAGGTGAAGAGGCTCATCCCTTGTTTCCTGTTTAGGATGCAGTTTCCGGTTTTCTCTTTTCCAATCTTTTCTCTCTTTTCTTTATTTTTTTTTCAATTGGAGTAGATAGACTAAACTATCGCCCGGTTCACACTCCACCCACGTCTATTGAACAGGTGAAGAGGCTCATCCCTTGTTCCCTCTTTAGGATGTGGTTTCTGGTTTTCTCTTTTCCAATCTTTGCACTCTTTTCTTTATTTTTTTTTCAATTGGAGTAGATAGACGAAACTATCGCCCGGTTCACACTCCACCCACATCTCTTGAACAGGTTAAGAGGCTCATCCCTTGTTTCCTGTTTAGGATGTGGTTTCAGGCTTTCTCTTTTCCATTCTTTTTACCCTTACGTAGCCCCCTGCGCATCAGTAGCGTTATCGCCACTGATGCGCAGGGGGCATATATTATTATATATTTAATCATAAAATCATAAAATTATTATATATTTAATCATATCACCCCTTGCTTGGGGTGATATGATTAAATATATATATATATATATATCTACATATAAAAACCAAGATGTGTGTGTGTGTGTGTGTGTGTGTGTCTGTCTGTCTGTCTGTCTGCATGTATGTCCTTTATATAAATCCACAATTTTTATCCGATTCTCACCAAACTTCACACAAATATTCTTTAGGAATTCCCTTAGGTCCTGGGTTACTTATTTTTTCCGATTTCTCCCCGATATCGGAAATCGATACCCCGATATCCGACCAGGTCTGATCAAGATCAGGATTTCAGCCCTTTTATCATGGTTTTGCTGCAGAATTTGCTCTAACTTGGTAAAATTATAGTTTTTAATCTCAAACATTAGTAGATCTCAGGCGATTAATTTTCCTCGATATCGGAAATCGATACACCCGATATTCTATCGAATCTGATCAAAACTTATATTCAGCCATCAATATGGCTCATTTTCTCCAATTTTACTCCTGATGGGTACGATAAGTCTTCATGGACTTACTTAGGTTAGTTTATCTTTGAATGACTTATTTCACTCCGATATTGGAAATCGATACCCCGATATCCTATAAGGTCTGATCAAAATCAGGTTTTCAGTCCTTTTATTTTAGGTTTTGCTTCGGGTTTTGCTCTAAGTAGGTATAATTGTAGTTCTTAGTCTCAGCCACGATACCATTTACTCAGAGGACTTATTTAGCCTTCAAAATTCAGTTTGTGACGGAAAACTTATTTGACATCGATACCAGGAAATCAAAATTTGACTTACATCCATTGATTTTTCTTTCAGTCTACTGTTTCGCATTAACTGGAAACAAATATTGCTTTTTAGTCTTTCGTGCCAACGTCCAAAGTGTCTGAGCTCCAGGACCATGGATTAGTTTTAAAGCTTTCATTACACCCGAGAAACGCCGGACTATACTTCTAGTTCGAAATATAATTCGTATATGGTTTCTCTTAGAGGATTTCAAAAATTGTATAACACTGACACTAGCGGAGGATTACTTGTGCAGAAAAGTACATGATATATATATATATATATATATATATATATATATATATATATATTGATTGATTGATTGATTACATAGTTTCTGGTCATAATAAGGTTAGACCAGTGCACATATGTATTAAAAAATGTTCAATTCATTTATATTGTGGAACTTTTGAATATTTTCCATTTGTAAACGAGTTATTACGCGACCCAGGTTTCTACCATGAGTGGTGTCTTCAGGCGATTTGCAATAACTGATTTTACCGTTTACCGTTCATGCTAGAAAACTAGGTCGCGTAATAACTCTTTTACAAATGGCATATATATATATATATATATATATATATATATATATATATATATATATATATGAAAATATAGTTTTAAGGTCTGCTATATTTTTGCTTAGTTGCTTGTTGCATTCAGAATCGCGGAATCTCGATTGAAGAACCTCGTTTTCCTCTTAGATATCAAATCATTGTCAGTGACTTTTGTCATCAACTCGCTAAAAACTACAAGTTTAAAGGTTCAGCCAGCATAAGATTTTGGTGAAACCTGTTTGTTGGTTGAGCTAGTTGCATTTTAGTCAGATTTTCGAAATGTAATTCAGTTGCTTCAATACAATCCTCTTATCCCTGCATTGCTCTGTAGTGAGTTCATAAGAATTTAGTGTGATGTTTTTCTTTGCCCAGGGTGCTTGTTTTAAAGCTATGTCAAGTAATTTGGACTTAGAGTTAATTTCTAACAAGTCTCTTCTTTGTTAGAAGCCTCACATTTCTTTAAATTATTTACACCGAACTGTTGTCCTCATCTTTATTGCCATGTTTATGACGTTGCGGTCTTCTTCGGGTGCTAGAAATTATGAATTTTTTTTTTTAATCATCTCACCCCAAGCAAGGCATTCCACTGCCACTATTGTGCATGGGGCTACATAGGGGAAGGTAAAGAGAAGGAGTGGTTAGACATAGGGAATGTCAGGAGGAAGGTGACAGATGAGTAAGGATAGCGAGGATGAGGGTTGGAGCAGGTTAGTGTGTTAGGAGGTGTCTATTGACCTTACATTTAAACTCCTGGAGATTGTAGCCGTCGGGGAAGCAATCGTGTGGAAGAGAATTCCACAGTCGGGAAGTGCGAGAAAAGAAACTCTTGGAGTAGAAGTTACGGCTGCATTTTATCGGTTTCACTGTAAAAGGGTGGGATCTAGTTGCTAATCTAGTATCTCGTTCAAATTCGTATTTAGGGGCCACCAGTGATCTAAGTTCATCGGAGCAGAAGCCGTGAAAGCCGTGAATCGAACCCTTTCATCTGACCCAGTGGTTATAGGCGTTGGTTAGGTCTAGAGTTGTGAGTTCAATAACTTGCAACAGCAGGGGTGAACAAATAACTTAAAGAATTATATCTCCTGTTATCCACCTAGGTGTCCTTGACAAAATCCAACGGAGAATCTTTAATGTAATAGATCCCGACTTGGCAGCTCAGATACAGTCACTTTCTCGCCGGCGCAATGTGGCTTCCTTGTGTCTCTTCTACAAATACTTTCACGGCTTCTGCTCCGATGAACTTAGCTCACTGGCGCCTCCTTTATATAAATTTACTCGAGCCACAAGATTAGCAACTAGGTCCCGCCATTTTATTGTGAAACCAATAAACTGTAAGCGCAAATTCAACTCCATCAGCCTCTTTTCTCGCACTTCCCGCCTGTGGAATTCCCTTCCATTTACTTGATTCCCCGACAACTACAATCTCCAAGAATTTAAATATAAAGTCAATAGTCATCTCCTATCTCACTAGCCTGCATCATCTCTCTCATGCCCCTTTCTCCGTCTACTTCACTCCCATCAGTATTCTCATCCTTCTCTTACCCACTTTCTGACACCCCCTATAACCTGTCACTCTTTCTCATAACTTTCCTCCTATGTAACCCCCTGCAAAACAGTGTCAGTAAAATGCCTTGCTTGGGGTGATATGATTATAAAAAAAAGTCGAGTTAAAGGGAGATAACTACATGGCATCCGGAAGTAGCATCGTAAATGGAACGAGAATTATATATCTCAGATGCCGAAATAAAGGGTTCGGTTCAAAATGCTTAGCACCTGAAGAAGTCCGGAGCCTATATCGGTCTAACGTAAGTAAATTCTCCATTATTGATATATAAACGTTACTTCTGCACAAACCACATGAGTCAGAAGGAAAAATTTCTTCTTCATTGATGTGCCGTATCCATTCAGAGTGTGAACGATCACAGCTCTCCACAACTTCCTACTCTTTGTAGCTCTTAGTAAGGTCTGTGTTTTCGTTATTTTTCCCAAGCGATGTTAGGTCGATTACTCACTGCTTTCTTCTGGTTCTCTTTTCTTCAGTATGTCTTGTGTGTGTCAAATTAACCAATCCGTCTTTCCTTATTTGTTTCTTCTTCGTTACTAGCATGTTAAGTTGATGGTATTCTCAGCGTTATCTTTTTGGAAACAAACTGATATTGCCTCAAGTAGGAATTAGTGGGGGGATCAGTTCATTACTTCATAACAATATAAAACTGATCCCCCACTTTATGCCCAGTAGAAATTTTATTCATACTATTATATTTAGTCAGTTTAGTGCCATACGTAATACACGCTTCGGGCGATCATGTCTCGAAAGAGACATGACTGACTGGGCAGAGCATTATTCCGCAGTAGGTTGCCATTGCTTTCTGCGGTAGACTGGTTGCCAGCCAAGGCTATAGAACCCAATCTCTCCCGTTATTTAACTCATACCTAGAGGGGGAAAATAAGTATTATATTATTAAGTAGGAATTAGTGGGGGATTAGTTCATTACTTCATAACAATATAAAACTGATCCCCCACTTTATGCCCAGTAGAAATCTTATTCATGTTTTTAACTATTATATTTAGTGAGTCAGTTTAGTGCCATACGTAATACACGCTTCGGGCGATCATGTCTCTTTCGAGACATGACTGACTGGGCAGAACATTACCCCGCAGTAAGTTGCCATTGCTTTCTGAGGTAGACTGGTTGCCAGCCAAGGCTATAGAACCCAATCTCCTGTTATTTAACTCATGCCTAGAGGGGGAAAGGATGTATTATATTATTAAGTAGTAATTAGTGGGGGATCAGTTTATTACTTCATAACAATATAAAACTGACCCCACACTTTATGCCCAGTAGAAATCAGATTCATGTTTTCAACTATTATATTCAGTCAGTCAGTTTAGTGACATACGTGATACACGCTTCGGGCGATCATGTCTCGAAAGTGACATGACTGACTGGGTAGAACATTATTCCGCAGTAGATTGCCATTGCTTTCTGCGGTCAACTGGTTGCCAGCCAAGGCTATAGAACCCAATCTGTCCTGTTATTTAACCCATAACTGGAGAGAAGAGACGGATTAATACCTTTCCCAAGGATATTTGTTCGTCAGTGAATATAAGGAATTCAACTGGAATTCGAACTTGGCAAACCGATTTGTCGTTCCGTGTCGATATCCACTGCACTATAACGCAGATCCATATATTACATATCTGTTCAGCACTCTTTTTTGTTTGTGTTATCGTCACTTACCCATATTACACATTGAACTCTTCCGAACTATATATACGTAGCAGTTTTGCTTTGTTGAGCACACAGAGAGAGAAAGAGTGAGAGTGAGTGAGAGAGAGAGAGAGAGAGAGAGAGAGAGAGAGAGAGAGAGAGAGAGAGTAAATCGATTCCTGTATAACCCTGACAGCCGCGCTAATAATTATTGATTGGTATGTGTTTGTACTACTGTTTTTGCAATATATTTGTTTAACACTAATCCGTCTTTGTGTCTTTATTTCTGGCCCTGATTATTTTTGATCTCGACCAGATCTCACTCGATGCATGTTGAGCTGTGGTCTGGAAACGATGTAAAGCGCTGTTCAGGCTCCGGTTAGTGATGCTCACCTTCAAAAGGAAGGAAACGACTGACCGCCTAAGGAATCAACAGCACCCGACTTCAGTAGATAACAAGTGATATGCCCACCCCTTTTCTACGCAGTCGGATCGCAGCGATATATATCCTATGAAACGACATGCCATATCTTAAATTATTCTCTATATGAAGTGTGTCTGCATGAGATATATTGGCAATAACTTGGTGACGAGGTCACAACAGTTTGCTTGCCTTTTCCTGTTTGCGTTTAAGTCAGCCTGTCTTGAAATTGAGCACGAGATGTTATAGTGGGTTATCCGTAATAGTGAAGTGTATGTGTGATTTGACCTTGTTAGCTGATAGCCCACTATAAGAGGGGTACAAAAGAAAATCAAATTGTATATAGAAACACACACACACACACACACACACACACACACACACATATATATACATATATATATATATATATATATATATATATATATATATATATATACTAGCAGTATAGCCCGGCGTTGCTCGGGTGCAATGAAAGCTTTAAAACTAATCCATGGTTCTGGAGCTCAGACTCTTTGGACGTTGGCACGAAACACTAAAATGTTTCCAGTTAAAGCGAAACCATAGACTGAAAGAAAAATGAATAAATGTAAGTCAAATTTTGATTTCCTGGTATCGATTTATACATATATATATTATCGATTTTCTGCACTATTGTAAGAACTGCTACCTTGAAACTTCTGAATATCGTTTCTTATGTCTTTGTCGATGAGTGTATCAAATTTGATTAAAGTTGGACCACGCCTTCTATAATACGATTTTTTCGATTATCGATTTTCGATATTTATCGGGGGTACCTCGACACAAAACCTAGCTAAGAACACTCGCAGACGCTTATAGTACAACTGCGTAAATTTTCAAGAAAATCGGTTCAGCCGTTTCGGAGTCTATAGGTAACGGATACACACACAGAGAAAGTTCCATTTATAAATAAGTTTAGATAAATAAATTAAGGTTTTTTTTTTTTTACAAATAAAAGTAATGTCTGTTGGTTGATACAAGGTCGTTAAAATGTTCATAGTAGTAACTGTCGAAAGAGTATAAGTGTATGTATGTGTGAGCATTTGTTTGTTAGGAGTGTCTTTGAAGTCTCCGCTCCGTCCTTCGGGTACCGGTCAGTTATTAAGTAGTTTGCTGAACGGTGT
This sequence comes from Ascarosepion bandense, assembly GCA_037127315.1. Taxonomy (NCBI): domain Eukaryota; kingdom Metazoa; phylum Mollusca; class Cephalopoda; order Sepiida; family Sepiidae; genus Ascarosepion; species Ascarosepion bandense. The sequence continues at coordinate 1,771,461 of JBBBDQ010001236.1, read as the reverse complement.
AGAAAAGATGAGAGAAAGAGAGGCAACAATAGAACAATCCCTTGACTTTTGTCAAGTGCCGTGTTAATTATGCTCGAATTTTCTCTACTGCGACCGTCTTCTTGTCTCCAAACAGGTCATTTGGAAATTCACACCCGGATATAGTTCTGGGCTTCCCATTGGACGACAAACAAACATCGCGTCGGCTCGCGAAAAGGGCCCATAAAAGAAATTTGATTTTTTTTTTAACAAAATCATTGAGTCAGATTTGAATTTTAAACTTCTAAATTGTTTTGTTCACTACAATATGACTGCTTTTGCTTGAGCCATTTGTACCACTAGGAAATCCGGAACTATTTAGATTAAAACTAGCACTGTGGACACTCGATTATTATAACCTTGTGTAAATATAAGTTCCAATGCGGGGGGGAAATAATCTGATCTAAGAATCCGGAACTATTGAGATAAAAATAGCGCTGTGGTCACTCGATTATTATAACCTTGTGTAAATAAAAGTTCCAATGCGGGGGGAAATAATCTGATCTAAGAATCCGGAACTATTTAGATAAAAACTAGAACTGTGGACACTCGAATATTATAACCTTGTGTAAATATAGGTTCCAATGCGGGGGAAATAATCTGATCTAAGAATCCGGAATTATTTAGATAAACATAGCGCTGTGGTCACTCGATTATTATAACCATGTGTAAATATAAGTTCCAATGCGGGGGGGAAATAATCTGATCTAAGAATCCGGAACTATTTAGATTAAAAATAGCGCTGTGGTCACTCAATTATATAACCTTGTGTAAATTTAAGTTCCAATGCGGGGGGAAATAATCTGATCTAAGAATTCGGAACTATTTAGATAAAAATAGCGCTGTGGTCACTCGATTATTATAACCTTGTGTAAATATAAGTTCCAATGCGGGGGGAAATAATCTGATCTAAGAATCCGGAGCTATTTAGATTAAAAATAGCGCTGTGGTCACTCAATTATATAACCTTGTGTAAATTTAAGTTCCAATGCGGGGGGAAATAATCTGATCTAAGAATTCGGAACTATTTAGATGAAAATAGCGCTGTGGTCACTCGATTATTATAACCTTGTGTAAATATAAGTTCCAATGCGGGGGAAAATAATCTGGTCTAAGAATCCGGAACTATTTAGATAAAAATAGCGCTGTGGTCACTCGATTATTATAACCATGTGTAAATATAAGTTCCAATGCGGGGGGGGAATAATCTGATCTAAGAATCCGGAACTATTTAGATAAAAATAGCGCTGTGGTCACTCGATTATTATAACCTTGTGTAAATATGAGTTCCAATGCGGGGGGAAATAATCTGATCTAAGAATCCGGAACTATTTAGATAAAAATAGCGCTGTGGTCAATCGATTATTATAACTTTGTGTAAATATAAGTTCCAATGCGGGGGGAAATAATCTGATCTAAGAATCCGGAACTATTTAGATTAAAAATAGCGCTGTGGTCACTCGATTATTATAACCTTGTGTAAATATAAGTTCCAATGCGGGGGGAAATAATCTGATCTAAGAATCCGGAACTATTTAGATAAAAATAGCGCTGTGGTCACTCGATTATTATAAACTTGTGTAAATATAAGTTCCAATGCGGGGGGAAATAATCTGATCTAAGAATCCGGAACTATTTAGATAAAAATAGCGCTGTGGTCACTCGATTAATATAACCTTGTGTAAATATGAGTTCCAATGCGGGGGGAAATAATCTGATCTAAGAATCCGGAACTATTTAGAGAAAAATAGCGCTGTGGTCACTCGATTATTATAACCTTGTGTAAATATAAGTTCCAATGCGGGAGGAAGTAATCTGATCTAAGAATCCGGAACTATTTAGATAAAAATAGCGCTGTGGTCACTCGATTAGTATAACCGGTGTAAAGTTATAAGTTCCAATGCGGGGGGAAATAATCTGATCTAAGAATCCGGAACTATTTAGAGAAAAATAGCGCTGTGGTCACTCGATTATTATAACCTGGTGTAAAATATAAGTTCCAATGCGGGGGGAAGTAATCTGATCTAAGAATCCGGAACTATTTAGAGAAAAATAGCGCTGTGGTCACTCGATTATTATAACCTTGTGTGTATAAGTTCCAATGCGGGAGGAAGTAATCTGATCTAAGAATCCGGAACTATTTAGAGAAAATAGCGCTGTGGTCACTCGATTATTATAACCTGGTGTAAATATAAGTTCCAATGCGGGGGAAGTAATCTGATCTAAGAATCCGGAACTATTTAGAGAAAAAATAGCGCTGTGGTCACTCGATTATTATAACCTGGTGTAAATATAAGTTCCAATGCGGGAGGAAGTAATCTGATCTAAGAATCCGGAACTATTTAGAGAAAAATAGCGCTGTGGTCACTCGATTATTATAACCTTGGTGTAAATATAAGTTCCAATGCGGGAGGAAGTAATCTGATCTAAGAATCCGGAACTATTTAGAGAAAAATAGCGCTGTGGTCACTCGATTATTATAACCTGGTGTAAATATAAGTTCCAATGCGGGGGGAAGTAATCTGATTCGGCGAATCCGGAACTATTTAAAGAAAATAGCGCTGTGGTCACTCGATTATTATAACCTGGTGTAAATATAAGTTCCAATGGGGGAAGTAATCTGATCTAAGAATCCGAACTATTTAGAGAAAAATAGCGCTGTGGTTACTCGCTGATTATTATAACCTTGTGTAAATATAAGTTCCAATGCGGGGGAAGTAATCTGATCTAAGAATCCGGAACTATTTAGAGAAAAAAAGCGCTGTGGTCACTCGACTATTATAACCTGGTGTAAATATAAGTTCCAATGCGGGGGAAGTAATCTGATCTAAGAATCCGGAACTATTTAGAGAAAAATAGCGCTGTGGTTACTCGATTATTATAACTCGGTGTAAATATAAGTTCCAATGCGGGGGGAAATAATCTGATCTAAGAATCCGGAACTATTTAGATTAAAAGTAGCGCTGTGGTCACTCGATTATTATAACCTTGTGTAAATATAAGTTCCAATGCGGGGGGAAATAATCTGATCTAAGAATCCGGAACTATTTAGATTAAAAGTAGCGCTGTGGTCACTCGATTATTATAATCCCTTGTGTAAATATAAGTTCCAATGCGGGGGGAAAATAATCTGATCTAAGAATCCGGAACTATTTAGATTAAAAGTAGCGCTGTGGTCGCTCGATTATTATAAACTTGTGTAAATATAAGTTCCAATGCGGGGGAAATAATCTGATCTAAGTATCCGGAACTATTTAGATTAAAAGTAGCGCTGTGGTCACTCGATTATTATAACCTTGTGTAAATATAAGTTCCAATGCGGGGGAAAATAATCTGATCTAAGAATCCGGAACTATTTAGGATCAAAAAGTAGCGCTGCGGTCGCTCGATTATTATAACCTTGTGTAAATATAAGTTCCAATGCTGGGGGAAATAATCTGATCAAAGAATCCGGAACTATTTAGATTAAAAATAGCGCTGTGGTCACTCGATTATTATAACCTTGTGTAAATATAAGTTCCAATGCGGGGGGAAGTAATCTGATCTAAGAATCCGGAACTATTTAGAGAAAAATAGCGCTGTGGTTACTCGATTATTATAACCTGGTGTAAATATAAGTTCCAATGCGGGGGGAAATAATCTGATCTAAGAATCCGGAACTATTTAGATTAAAAGTAGCGTTGTGGTCGCTCGATTATTATAACCTTGTGTAAATATAAGTTCCAATGCGGGGGGAAATAATCTGATCTAAGTATCCGGAACTATTTAGATTAAAAGTAGCGCTGTGGTCACTCGATTATTATAACCTTGTGTAAATATAAGTTCCAATGCGGGGGAAAATAATCTGATCTAAGAATCCGGAACTATTTAGATTAAAAGTAGCGCTGTGGTCACTCGATTATTATAACCTTGTGTAAATATAAGTTCCAATGCGGGGGGGAAAATAATCTGATCTAAGAATCCGGAACTATTTAGATTAAAAGTAGCGCTGTGGTCGCTCGATTATTATAACCTTGTGTAAATACAAGTTCCAATGCGGGGGGAAATAATCTGATCTAAGTATCCGGAACTATTTAGATTAAAAGTAGCGCTGTGGTCACTCGATTATTATAACCTTGTGTAAATATAAGTTCCAATGCGGGGGAAAATAATCTGATCTAAGAATCCGGAACTATTTAGATTAAAAGTAGCGCTGTGGTCGCTCGATTATTATAACCTTGTGTAAATATAAGTTCCAATGCTGGGGGAAATAATCTGATCTAAGAATCCGGAACTATTTAGATTAAAAATAGCGCTGTGGTCACTCGATTATTATAACCTTGTGTAAATATAAGTTCCAATGCGGGGGGAAGTAATCCGATCTAAGAATCCGGAACTATTTAGAGAAAAATAGCGCTGTGGTTACTCGATTATTATAACCTGGTGTAAATATAAGTTCCAATGCGGGGGGAAATAATCTGATCTAAGAATCCGGAACTATTTAGATTAAAAGTAGCGCTGTGGTCGCTCGATTATTATAACCTTGTGTAAATATAAGTTCCAATGCGGGGGGAAATAATCTGATCAAAGTATCCGGAACTATTTAGATTAAAAGTAGCGCTGTGGTCACTCGATTATTATAACCTTGTGTAAATATAAGTTCCAATGCGGGGGGAAATAATCTGATCTAAGAATCCGGAACTATTTAGATTAAAAGTAGCGCTGCGGTCACTCGATTATTATAACCTTGTGTAAATATAAGTTCCAATGCGGGGAAAATAATCTGATCTAAGAATCCGGAACTATTTAGATTAAAAATAGCGCTGCGGTCACTCGATTATTATAACCTTGTGTAAATATAAGTTCCAATGCGGGGGGAAATAATCTGATCTAAGAATCCGGAACTATTTAGATTAAAAGTAGCGCTGCGGTCACTCGATTATTATAACCTTGTGTAAATATAAGTTCCAATGCGGGGGGAAATAATCTGATCTAAGAATCCGGAACTATTTAGATTAAAAATAGCGCTGCGGTCACTCGATTATTATAAACTTTTGTAAATATAAGTTCCAATGCGGGGGGAAATAATCTGATCTAAGAATCCGGAACTATTTAGATTAAAAATAGCGCTGTGGTCGCTCGATTATTATAACCTTGTGTAAATATAAGTTCCAATGCGGGGGGAAATAATCTGATCTAAGAATCCGGAACTATTTAGATTAAAAATAGCGCTGCGGTCGCTCGATTATTATAACCTTGTGTAAATATAGGTTCCAATGCGGGGGGAAATAATCTGATCCACGAATCCGGAACTATTTAGATTAAAAGTAGAGCTGTGGTCACTCGATTATTATAACCTTGTGTAAATATAAGATCCAATGCGGGGGGAAATAATCTGATCTAAGAATCCGGAACTATTTAGATTAAAAGTAGCGCTGTGGTCACTCGATTATTATAACCTTGTGTAAATATAAGTTCCAATGCGGGGGGAAATAATCTGATCTAAGAATCCGGAACTATTTAGATTAAAAGTAGCGCTGTGGTCACTCGATTATTATAACCTTGTGTAAATATAAGTTCCAATGCGGGGGAAAATAATCTGATCTAAGAATCCGGCACTGTTTAGATTAAAAGTAGCTCTGTGGTCGCTCGATTATTATAACCTTGTGTAAATATAAGTCCCAATGCGGGGGGAAATAATCTGATCTAAGAATCCGGAACTATTTAGATTAAAAGTAGCGCTGTGGTCACTCGATTATTATAACCTTGTGTAAATATAAGTTCCAATGCGGGGGAAAATAATCTGGTCTAAGAATCCGGAACTATTTAGATTAAAAATAGCGCTGTGGTCACTCGATTATTATAACCTTGTGTAAATATAAGTTCCAATGCGGGGGAAAATAATCTGATCTAAGAATCCGGAACTATTTAGATTAAAAGTAGCGCTGTGGTCACTCGATTATTATAACCTTGTGTAAATATAAGTTCCAATGCGGGGGAAAATAATCTGGTCTAAGAATCCGGAACGATTTAGATTAAAAATAGCGCTGTGGTCACTCGATTATTATAAACTTGTGTCTATATAAGTTCCAATGCGGGGGAAAATAATCTGGTCTAAGAATCCGGAACTATTTAGATTAAAAATAGCGCTGTGGTCACTCGATTATTATAACATTGTGTAAATATAAGTTCCAATGCGGGGGAAAATAATCTGGTCTAAGAATCCGGAACTATTTAGATTAAAAATAGCGCTGTGGTCACTCGATTATTATAATCTTGTGTAAATATAAGTTCCAATGCGGGGGAAAATAATCTGGTCTAAGAATCCGGAACTATTTAGATTAAAAATAGCGCTGAGGTCACTCGATTATTATAACCTTGTGTAAATATAAGTTGGTTTCCAATGCGGGGGAAAAGAAAAATAATCTGGTCTAAGAATCCAGGAACTATTTAGATTAAAAAAATAGCGCTGCGGATCACTCGATTATTATAACCTTGTGTAAATATAAGTTCCAATGCGGGGGAAGTAATCCGATCTAAGAATCCGGAACTATTTAGAAAGAAAAATAGCGCTGTGGTTACTCGATTATTATAACCTGGTGTAAATATAAGTTCCAAATGCAGGGGGAAATAATCTGATCTAAGAATCCAGGAACTATTTAAAGATTAAAAGTAGCGCTGTAGGTCGCTCGATTATTATAACCTTGTGTAAATATAAGTTCCAATGCGGGGGGAAATAATCTGAGTCTAAGTATCCGGAACTATTTTAGATTAAAAGTAGCGCTGTGGTCACTCGATTATTATAACCTTGTGTAAATATAAGTTCCAATGCGGGGGAAAATAATCGATCTAAGAATCCGGAACTATTTAGATTAAAAATAGCGCTGTGGTCGCTCGATTATTATAACCTTGTGTAAATATAAGTTTCCGTTACGGGGGGAAATAATCTGATCTAGAATCGGAACTATTTAGATTAAAAATAGCGCTGCGGTCGCTCGATTATTATAACCTTGTGTAAATATAGTTTCCAATGCGGGGAAATAATCTGATCCACGAATCCGGAACTATTTAGATTAAAAATAGCGCTGTGGTGCTCCGATTATTATAATCTTGTGTAAATATAAGTTCCAATGCAGGGGAAAATAATCTGGTCTAAGAATCCGGAACTATTTAGATTAAAAATAGCGCTGTGGTCACACTATTATTATAACCTTGTGTAAATATAGGTTCCAATGCGGGGAAATAATCTGATCCACGAATCCGGAACTATTTAGATTAAAAATAGCGCTGTGGTCGCTCGATTATTATAACCATGTGTAAATATAAGTTCCAATGCGGGGAAATAATCTGATCTGAAATCCCGGAACTATTTAGATTAAAAGTAGCGCTGCGGTCACTCGATTATTATAACCTTGTGTAAATATAAGTTCCAATGCGGGGGGAAATAATCTGATCTAAAATCCGGAACTATTTAGATTAAAAATAGCGCTGCAGTCACTCGATTATTATAAACTTTTTGTAAATATAAGTTCCAATGCGGGGGAAATAATCTGATCTAGAATCCGGAACTATTTAGATTAAAAATAGCGCTGTAGTACGCTCGATTATTATAACCTTGTGTAAATAGCAGTTCCAATGCAGGGGAAATAATCTGATCTAAGAATCCGGAACTATTTAAGATTAAAAATAGCGCTGCAGTCGCTCGATTATTATAACCTTGTGTAAATATAGGTTCCAATGCGGGGGAAATAATCTGATCCACGAATCCGGAACTATTTAGATTAAAAATAGCGCTGTGGTCGCTCGATTATTATAACCATGTGTAAATATAAGTTCCAATGCGGGGGAAATAATCTGATCAAAGAATCCGGAATATTTAGATTAAAAATAACGCTGTAGTCACTCGATTATTATAACCTTGTGTAAATATAAGTTCCAATGCGGGGAAATAATCTGATCTAAAGAATCCGGAACTATTTAGATTAAAGTAGCGCTGTGGTCACTCGATTATTATAACCTTGTGTAAATATAAAGTTCCAATGCGGGGGAAATAATCTGATCTAAGAATCCGGAACTATTTAGATTAAAAATAGCGCTGCGGTCACTCGATTATTATAACCTTGTGTAAATATAAGTTCCAATGCCGGAGAAAATAAACTGGTCTAAGAATCCGGAACTATTTAGATTAAAAATAGCGCTGCAGTCACTCGATTATTATAACCCTTTGTGTAAATAAGTTCCAGTAGGGAAAATAATCTGGTCTAAGAATCCGGAACTATTTAGATTAAAAGAAATAGCGCTGTGGTCACTCGATTATTATAACCTTGTGTAAATATAAGTTCCAATGCGGGGAAAATAATCTGATCTAAGAATCCGGAACTATTTAGATTAAAAGTAGCGCGGTGGTCACTCGATTATTATAACCTTGTGTAAATATAAGTTCCAATGCGGGGGAAAATAATCTGGTCTAAGAATCCGGAACTATTTAGATTAAAAGTAGCGCTGTGGTCGCTCGATTATTATAAGCACATTGTAAATATAAGTTCCAATGCACGGGGGAAAATAATCTGATCTAAGAATCCGGAACTATTTAGATTAAAAGTAGCGCTGTGGTCACTCGATTATTATAACCTTGTGTAAATATAAGTTCCAATGCGGGAAATAATCTGATCTAAGAATCAGGAACTATTTAGATTAAAAGTAGCGCTGTGGTCACTCGATTATTATAACCTTGTGTAAATATAAGTTCCAATGGGAAAATAATCAGTCTAAGAATCGGCACTATTTAGATTAAAAGTAGCGCTGTGGTCGCTCGATTATTATAACCTTGTGTAAATATAAGTTCCAATGCGGGAAATAATCTGATCTAAGAATCCAGGAACTATTTAGATTAAAAGTAGCGCTGTGATCACTCGATTATTATAACCTTGTGTAAATATAAGTTCCAATGCGGGGGAAAATAATCTGGTCTAAGAATCCGGAACTATTTAAATTAAAAATAGCGCTGTGGTCACTCGATTATTATAACCTTGTGTAAATATAAGTTCCAATGCGGGGGAAAATATTCTGATCTAAGTATCCGGAACTATTTAGATTAAAAATAGCGCTGCGGTCACTCGATTATTATAAACTTTGTAAATATAAGTTCCAATGCGGGGGAAATAATCTGATCTAAGAATCCGGAACTATTTAGATTAAAAATAGCGCTGTGGTCGCTCGATTATTATAACCTTGTGTAAATATAAGTTCCAATGCGGGGGAAATAATCTGATCTAAGAATCCGGAACTATTTAGATTAAAAATAGCGCTGCGGTCGCTCGATTATTATAACCTTGTGTAAATATAGTTTCCAATGCGGAAATAATCTGATCCACGAATCCGGAACTATTTAGATTAAAAATAGCGCTGTGGTCACTCGATTATTATAATCTTGTGTAAATATAAGTTCCAATGCGGGAAAATAATCTGGTCTAAAAGAATCCGGAACTATTTAGATTAAAAATAGCGCTGTGAATACACTATTATTATAACCTTGTGTAAATATAGGTTCCAATGCGGGGGAAATAATCTGATCCACGAATCCGGAACTATTTAGATTAAAAATATTGCTATTGGTCGCTCGATTATTATAACCCATGTGTAAATATAAGTTCCAATGCAGGGGAAATAATCCAGTCAAAGAATCCGGAACTATTTAGATTAAAAGTAGCGCTGTGATCACTCGATTATAACCTTGTGTAAATATAAGTTCCAATGCCAGGGGAAATAATCTGATCTAAGAATCCGGAACTATTTAGATTAAAAGTAACGCTGTGGTCACTCGATTATTATAACCTTGTGTAAATATAAGTTCCAATGCGGGGGGAAATAATCTGATCTGAGTATCCGGAACTATTTAGATTAAAAATAGCGCTGCGGTCACTCGATTATTATTACCTTGTGTAAATATAAGTTCCAATGCGGGAAAATAAACTGGTCTAAGAATCCGGAACTATTTAGATTAAAAATAGCGCTGCAGTCACTCGATTATTATAACCTTGTGTAAATATAAGTTCCAATGCAGGGGGAAAATAATCTGGTCTAAGAATCCGGAACTATTTAGATTAAAAATAGCGCTGTGGTCACTCCGATTATTATAACCTTGTGTAAATATAAGTTCCAATGCAGGGGAAAATAATCTGATCTAAGAATCCGGAACTATTTAGATTAAAAGTAGCGCGGTGGTCACTCGATTATTATAACCTTGTGTAAATATAAGTTCCAATGCGAGGAAAATAATCCGGGTCTAAGAATCTGGAACTATTTAGATTAAAAGTAGCGCTGTGGTCGCTCGATTATTATAAACTTGTGTAAATATAAGTTCCAATGCGGGGGGAAATAATCTGATCTAAGAATCCGGAACTATTTAGATTAAAAGTAGCTGTATGGTCACTCGATTATTATAACCTTGTGTAAATATAAGTTCCAATGCAGGGGGAAATAATCTGATCTAAGAATCGGGGCTATTTAGATTAAAAGTAGCGCTGTAGTCACTCGATTATTATAACCTTGTGTAAATATAAGTTCCAATGCCAGGGAAAATAATCTGATCTAAGAAATCCGGCACTATTTAGATTAAAAGTAGCGCTGTGGTCGCTCGATTATTATAACCTTGTGTAAATATAAGTTCCAATGCGGGGAAATAATCTGATCTAAGAATCCGGAGCTATTTAGATTAAAAGTAGCGCTGTGGTCACTCGATTATTATAACCTTGTGTAAATAAGTTCCAATGCGGGGGGAAAACAATCTGGTCTAGAATCCGGAACTATTTAGATTAAAAATAGCGCTGTGGTCACTCGATTATTATAACCTTGTGTAAATATAAGTTCCAATGCGGGGGAAAATAATCTGATCTAAGTATCGAACTATTTAGATTAAAAATAGCGCTGCGGTCACTCGATTATTATAAACTTTTAAATATAAGTTCCAATGCGGGGAAATAATCTGATCTAAGAATCCGGAACTATTTAGATTAAATAGCGCTGTGGTCGCTCGATTATTATAACCTTGTGTAAATATAAGTTCCAATGCAGGGGGAAATAATCTGATCTAAGAATCCGGAACTATTTAGATTAAAAATAGCGCTGCGGTCGCTCGATTATTATAACCTTGTGTAAATATAGGTTCCAATGCGGGGGGAAATAATCTGATCACGAATCCGGAACTATTTAGATTAAAAATAGCGCTGTGGTCGCTCGATTATAACCTTTTGTGTAAATATAAGTTCCAATGCGGGGGAAATAATCTGATCAAAGAATCCGGAACTATTTAGATTAAAAGTAGCGCTGTGGTCACTCGATTGTTATAACCTTGTGTAAATATAAGTTCCCATTGCGGGGGAAATAATCTGATCTAAGAATCCGGAACTATTTAGATTAAAATAGCGCTGTGGTCACTCGATTATTTATAACCTTGTGTAAATATAAGTTCAATGCGGGAAATAATCTGATCTAAGAATCCGGAACTATTTAGATTAAAAATGACGCTGCAGTCACTCGATTAATATAACCTTGTGTAAATATAAGTTCCAATGCGAGGAAAAATAAACTGGTCTAAGAATCCGGAACTATTTTGATTAAAAATAGCGCTGCGGTCACTCGATTATTATAACCTTGTGTAAATATAAGTTCCAATGCGGGAAAATAATCTGGTCTAAAATCCGGAACTATTTAGATTAAAAATAGCGCTTTGGTCTTTCGTTGTCATAACCTTGTGTAAATATAAGTTCCAATGCGGGAAAATAATTTGATCTAAGAATCCGGAACTATTTAGATTAAAAGTAGCGCGGTGGTCACTCGATTATTATAACCTTTTGTAAATATAAGTTCCAATGCGGGGAAAATAATCTGGTCTAAGAATCCGGAACTATTTAGATTAAAAGTAGCGCTGTGGTCGCTCGATTATTATAAACTGTGTAAATATAAGTTCCAATGCAGGGGGAAATAATCTGATCTAAGAATCCGGAACTATTTAGATTAAAAGTAGCGCTGTGGTCACTCGATTATTATAGCCTTGTGTAAATATAACTTCCAATGCGGGGGAAAATAATCTGATCTAAGAATCCGGCACTATTTAGATTAAAAGTAGCGCTGTGGGCGCTCGATTATTATAACCTTGTGTAAATATAAGTTCCAATGCGGGGGGAAATAATCTGATCTAAGAATCCGGAACTATTTAGATTAAAAGTAGCGCTGTGGTCACTCGATTATTATAACCTTGTGTAAATATAAGTTCCAATGCGGGGGAAAATAATCTGGTCTAAGAATCCGGAACTATTTAGATTAAAAATAGCGCTGTGGTCACTCGATTATTATAACCTTGTGTAAATATAAGTTCCAATGCGGGGGAAAATAATCTGATCTAAGAATCCGGAACTATTTAGATTAAAAGTAGCGCTGTGGTCACTCGATTATTATAACCTTGTGTAAATATAAGTTCCAATGCGGGGGAAAATAATCTGGTCTAAGAGTCCGGAACTATTTAGATTAAAAATAGCGCTGTGGTCACTCGATTATTATAACCTTGTGTATATATAAGTTCCAATGCGGGGGAAAATAATCTGGTCTAAGAATCCGGAACTATTTAGATTAAAAATAGCGCTGTGGTCACTCGATTATTATAACCTTGTGTAAATATAAGTTACAATGCGTGGGAAAATAATCTGGTCTAAGAATCCGGAACTATTTAGATTAAAAATAGCGCTGTGGTCACTCGATTATTATAATCTTGTGTAAATATAAGTTCCAATGCGGGGGAAAATAATCTGGTCTAAGAATCCGGAACTATTTAGATTAGAAATAGCGCTGCGGTCACTCGATTATTATAACCTTGTGTAAATATAAGTTCCAATGCGGGGGAAAATAATCTGATCTAAGAATCCGGAACTATTTAGATTAAAAGTAGCGCTGTGGTCACTCGATTATTATAACCTTGTGTAAATATAAGTTCCAATGCGGGGGAAAATAATCTGGTCTAAGAATCCGGAACTATTTAGATTAAAAATAGCGCTGTGGTCACTCTATTATTATAACCTTGTGTAAATATAAGTTCCAATGCGGGGGAAAATAATCTGATCTAAGAATCCGGAACTATTTAGATTAAAAGTAGCGCTGTGGTCGCTCGATTATTATAACCTTGTGTAAATATAAGTTCCAATGCGGGGGAAAATAATCTGATCTAAGAATCCGGAACTATTTAGATTAAAAGTAGCGCTGTGGTCACTCGATTATTATAACCTTGTGTAAATACAAGTTCCAATGTAGGTGGGGAAAATAATTCATTCAAGACCTAATCATTTAGATTAAAAATAAGCGCTGTGGTCACTCTATTATTATAACCTTGTGTAAATATAAGTTCCAATGCGGGGAAAATAATCTGATCAAGAACTAACCATTTAGATTAAAGTAGCGCTAAAGCCCGCCGATTATTGTAACCTTGTGTAAATATAAGTCTGGAAGTGGGGAAATAATCTGATCTAAGAATCCGGAACTACTTGTGATTAAAAATAGCGCTGTGGTCGCTCAATTATTATAACCATGTGTAAATATAAGTCTGGGGGGAAATAATCTGATCAAAGAATCCGAACTATTTAGATTAAAAGAAGTGCTATGGTCACTGATTATTATAACCTTGTGTAAATATAAGTTCAATGCGGGGGAAAATAATCTGATCTAAGAATCCGAACTATTAGATTAAAGTAGCGCTATCACTGATTATAATCAGAAAATATAAGTTCCAATGCGGGGGAAAATAATCTGATCTAACCGGAACTATTTAGATTGAAAAGTAGCGCCAGGTCACTCGATTATTATAACCTCCGCCAAAAATATGTTCCAATGCGGGGGAAAAATAATCTGATCTGGGGAATCGGAACTATTTAGATTAAAAGTAGTTTTTTGCCGCTCGGATTATTATAACCTTGTGTAAATATAAGTTCCAATGCGGGGGAAATAATCTGATCTAAGAATCCGGAACTATTTAGATTAAAATAGTGCCAGTCGCTCGATTATTATAACCTAAAATATAGGTTCAATGCGGGGGAAATAATCGATCAAGAATCGGAACTATTTAGATTAAAGTAGCGCTATGGTCGCTCGATTATTATAACCTTGTGTGGAAATACAAGTTCCAATGCGGGGGAAATAATCTGATCTAAGATCCGGAACTATTTAGATTAAAAGTAGCGCTGGCTCACCGATTATTATAACCTTGTGTAAATATGTTCCAATGCGGGGGAAATAATCTGATCTAAGCAGGATTCGGAACTATTTAGATAAAATATACAGTCGCTCGATTATTATAACCTTGTGCAAGATAAGTTCCAGCCGTAAAATAATCTGATCTAAGAATCCGGAACTATTTAGATTAAAAATAGCGCGGTGGTCGCTCGATTATTATAACTCAGTAAACATTTCCGCTCCGAGCGTAAAAATGAATCGGATTCAAGAACCCGGAATAATTTAGATTAAAAATAGCGCTGCGGGGTTCGATTAATATAACCTGTGTAAACATAAGTCTAAATGCGGGGGGAAACACCTGATCTAAGAATCCGAAACTATTTAGATTAAAAGTAGCGCTGCGGTCATTCGATTATTATAACCTTGTGTAACAGTGAAACGCAATGCGGGGGAAACAATCTGATCTAAGAATCCGAACTATTTAGATTAAAAATAGCGCTGCGGTCACTGATTGATATACCCTTGTAAATATAAGTCTCAATGCGGGGGAAATAATCAGATCTAATAACTGGAAATATTTTGATTAAAAATAGCGCTGGCCACTCGATTATTATTACTCGTGTAACAAGAGGCAGCCTAATGGGGGGAAATAATCTGATCTAAGAATCCGGAACTATTTAGATTGTGTATATTGGCCGTTCGATTATTATAACCTTGTGTAAATAGAATTTCCCAATGTGAAAATAATCTGATCTAAGAATCAACAATTTAGATAAAAAATAGCGCTGCGGATACTCGATTATTATAAACTTGTGTAAATATAAGTTCCAATGCGGGGGGAAATAATCTGATCTAAGAATCCGGAATTATTTAGATTAAAATTAGCGCTGTGGTTACTCGATTATTATAACCTTGTGTAAATATAAGTTCCAATGCGGGGGGAAATAATCTGATCTAAGAATCCGGAACAATTTAGATAAAAAATAGCGCTGCGGACACTCGATTATTATAACCTTGTGTAAATGTAAGTTTCAATGCGGGGGGAAATAATCTGATCTAAGAATCCGGAACTATTTAGATTAAAAATAGCGCTGCGGTTACTCCATTATTATAACCTTGTGTAAATATAAGTCCCAATGCGGGGGGAAATAATCTGATCTAAGAATCCGGAACTATTTAGATAAAAATAGCGCTGTGGTCGCTCGATTATTATAACCTTGTGTAAATATAAGTTCCAATGCGGGGGGAAATAATCTGATCTAAGAATCCGGAACAATTTAGATAAAAAATAGCGCTGCGGACACTCGATTATTATAACCTTGTGTAAATTTAAGTTTCAATGCGGGGGAAAATAATCTGATCTAAGAATCCGGAATTATTTAGATTAAAAGTAGCGCTGTGGTTACTCGATTATTATAACCTTGTGTAAATATAAATTCCAATGCGGGGGGAAAATAATCTGATCTAAGAATCCGGAAAAATTTAGATAAAAAATAGCGCTGCGGACCCTCGATTATTATAACCTTGTGTAAATATAAGTTCCAATGCGGGGGGAAATAATCTGATCTAAGAATCCGGAACTATTTAGATTAAAAGTAGCGCTGTGGTCACTCGATTATTATAACATTGTGTAAATATAAGTTCCAATGCAGGGGGAAATAATCTGATCTAAGAGTCCGGAATTATTTAGATTAAAAATAGCGCTCTGGTCACTCGATTAATATAACCTTGTGTAAATATAAATTCCAAATGCGGGGGGAAATAATCTGATCTAAGAATCCGGAACTATTTAGATTAAAAATAGCGCTGCGGACACTCGATTATTATAACCTTGTGTAAATGTAAGTTTCAATGCGGGGGAAAATAATCTGATCTAAGAATCCGGAATTAATTTAGATTAAAAATGGCGCTGTGGTCACTCGATTATTATAACGTTGTGTAAATATAAGTTCAAATGCGGGGGGAAATAATCTGATCTAAGAATCCGGAACTATTTAGATTAAAAATAGCGCTGTGGTCACTCGATTATTATAACCTTGTGTAAATGTAAGTTCCAATGCGGGGGAAAATAATCTGGTCTAAGAATCCGGAACTATTTAGATTAAAAGTAGCGCTGTGGTCGCTCGATTATTATAACCTTGTGTAAATATATGTTCCAATGCGGGGGGAAATAATCTGATCTAAGAATCCGGAACTATTTAGATTAAAAATAGCGCTGTGGTCGCTCGATTATTATAACTTTGTGTAAATATAAGTTCCAATGCGGGGGGAAATAATCTGATCAAAGAATCCGGAACTATTTAGATTAAAAGTAGCGCTGTGGTCACTCGATTATTATAACCTTGTGTAAATATAAGTTCCAATGCGGGGGGAAATAATCTGATCTAAGAATCCGGAACTATTTAGATTAAAAGTAGCGCTGTGGTCACTCGATTATTATAACCTTGTGTAAATATAAGTTCCAATGCGGGGGGAAATAATCTGATCTAAGAATCCGGAACAATTTAGATAAAAAATAGCGCTGCGGACACTCGATTATTATAACCTTGTGTAAATGTAAGTTTCAATGCGGGGGAAAATAATCTGATATAAGAGTCCGGAATTATTTAGATTAAAAATAGCGCTCTGGTCACTCGATTATTATAACCTTGTGTAAATATAAGTTCCAATGCGGGGGGAAATAATCTGATCTAAGGATCCGGAACTATTTAGATTAAAAATAGCGCTGCGGACACTCGATTATTATAACCTTGTGTAAATGTAAGTTTCAATGCGGGGGAAAATAATCTGATCTAAGAATCCGGAATTATTTAGATTAAAAGTAGCGCTGTGGTTACTCCATTATTATAACCTTGTGTAAATATAATTTCCAATGCGGGGGAAAATAATCTGATCTAAGAAACCGGAACAATTTAGATAAAAAATAGCGCTGCGGACACTCGATTATTATAACCTTGTGTAAATATAAGTTCCAATGCGGGAGGAAATAATCTGATCTAAGAATCCGGAACTATTTAGATTAAAAGTAGCGCTGTGGTCACTCGATTATTATAACCTTGTGTAAATATAAGTTCCAATGCGGGTGGAAATAATCTGATTTAAGAATCCGGAACTATTTAGATTAAAAATAGCGCTGCGGTTACTCGATTATTATAACCTTGTGTAAATATAAGTTCCAATGCGGGGGGAAATAATCTGATCTAAGAATCCGGAACTATTTAGATTAAAAGTAGCGCTGTGGTCACTCGATTATTATAACCTTGTGTAAATATAAGTTCCAATGCGGGGGGAAATAATCTGATCTAAGAATCCGGAACTATTTACAGTAAAAATAGCGCTGCGGTCACTCGATTATTATAACCTTGTGTAAATATAAGTTCCAATGCGGGGGAAAATAATCTGATCTAAGAATTCGGAACTATTTAGATAAAAATAGCGCTGTGGTCACTCGATTATTATAACCTTGTGTAAATATAAGTTTCAATGCGGGGGAAATAATCTGATCTAAGAATCCGGAACTATTTAGATAAAAACTAGCACTGTGGACACTCGATTATTATAACCTTGTGTAAATATAAGTTCCAATGCGGGGGGAATTAATCTGATCTAAGAATCCGGAACTATTTAGATAAAAATAGCGCTGTGGTCACTCGATTATTATAACCTTGTGTAAATATAAGTTCCAATGCGGGGGGAAATAATCTGATGTAAGAATCCGGAACAATTTAGATAAAATAAGCGCTGCGGACACTCGATTATTATAACCTTGTGTAAATGTAAGTTTCAATGCGGGGTAAAATAATCTAATCTAAGAATCCGGAATTATTTAGATTAAAAGTAGCGCTGTGGTCACTCGATTATTATAACCTTGTGTAAATATAAGTTAAATGCGGGGGGAAATAATCTGATCTAAAAATCCGGAACTATTTAGATAAAAATAGCGCTGTGGTCACTCGATTATTATAACCTTGTGTAAATATAAGTTCCAATGCGGGAGGAAATAATCTGATCTAAGAATCGGGAACTATTTAGATAAAAACTAGCACTGTGGACACTCGATTATTATAACCTTGTGTAAATATAAGTTCCAATACGGGGGGAAATAATCTGATCTAAGAATCCGGAACTATTTAGATAAAAATAGCGCTGTGGTCACTCGATTATTATAACCTTGTGCAAATATAAGTTCCAATGCGGGGGAAAATAATCTGATCTAAGTATCCGGAACTATTTAGATTAAAAAAAGCGCTCTGCTCGCTCGATTATTATAACCTTGTGTAAATATAAGTTTCAATGCGGGGGGAAATAATCTGATCTAAGAATCCGGAACTATTTAGATAAAAACTAGCACTGTGGACACTCGATTATTATAACCTTGTGTAAATATAAGTTCCAATGCGGGGGGAATTAATCTGATCTAAGAATCCGGAACTATTTAGATAAAAATAGCGCTGTGGTCACTCGATTATTATAACCTTGTGTAAATATAAGTTCCAATGCGGGGGGAAATAATCTGATGTACGAATCCGGAACAATTTCGATAAAATAAGCGCTGCGGACACTCGATTATTATAACCTTGTGTAAATGTAAGTTTCAATGCGGGGTAAAATAATCTAATCTAAGAATCCGGAATTATTTAGATTAAAAGTAGCGCTGTGGTCACTCGATTATTATAACCTTGTGTAAATATAAGTTAAATGCGGGGGGAAATAATCTGATCTAAAAATCCGGAACTATTTAGATAAAAATAGCGCTGTGGTCACTCGATTATTATAACCTTGTGTAAATATAAGTTCCAATGCGGGGGGAAATAATCTGATCTAAGAATCCGGAACTATTTAGATAAAAACTAGCACTGTGGACACTCGATTATTATAACCTTGTGTAAATATAAGTTCCAATACGGGGGGGAAATAATCTGATCTAAGAATCCGGAACTATTTAGATAAAAATAGCGCTGTGGTCACTCGATTATTATAACCTTGTGCAAATATAAGTTCCAATGCGGGGGAAAATAATCTGATCTAAGTATCCGGAACTATTTAGATTAAAAAAAGCGCTCTGCTCGCTCGATTATTATAACCTTGTGTAAATATAATTCCAATGCGGGCGGGGCGGGGTGGAATAATCTGATCTAAGAATCCGGAACAATTTTGATAAAAAATAGCGCTGCGGACACTCGATTATTATAACCTTGTGTAAATGTAAGTTCCAATGCGGGGGGGAAATATTCTGATCTAAGAATCCGGAAATATTTAGATTAAAAATAGCGCTGCGGACACTCGATTATTATAACCTTGTGTAAATATAAGTTCCAATGCGGGGGAAATAATCTGATCTAAGAATCCGGAACTATTTAGATTAAAAACAGCGCTGTGGTCACTCGATTATTATAACCTTGTGTAAATATAAGTTCCAATGCGGGGGGGAAATAATCTGATCTAAGAATCCGGAACTATTTAGATTAAAAGTAGCCCTGTGGTCGCTCGATTATTATAACCTTGTGTAAATATAAGTTCCAATGCGGGGGGAAATAATCTGATCTAAGAATCCGGAACAATTTAGATAAAAAATAGCGCTGCGGACACTCGATTATTATAACCTTGCGTAAATGTAAGTTTCGATGCGTGGGAAAATAATCTAATCTAAGAATCCGGAATTATTTAGATTAAAAGTAGCGCTGTGGTCACTCGATTATTATAACCTTGTGTAAATATAAGTTCCAATGCGGGGAGAAATAATCTGATCTAAGAATCCGGAACTATTTAGATTAAAAATAGCGCTGTGGTCACTCGATTATTATAACCTTGTGTAAATATAAGTTCCAATGCGGGGGGAAATAATCTGATCAAAGTATCCGGAACTATTTAGATTAAAAGTAGCCCTGTGGACGCTCGATTATTATAACCTTGTGTAAATATAAGTTCCAATGCGGGGAGAAATAATCTGATCTAACTATCCGGAATAATTTAGATAAAACATAGCGCTGCGGACACTCGATTATTATAACCTTGTGTAAATGTAAGTTCCAATGCGGGGGGGAAATAATCTGATCTAAGAATCCGGAACTATTTAGATTAAAAATAGCGCTGCGGACACTCGATTATTATCACCTTGTGTAAATATAAGTTCCAATGCGGGGGGGAAATAATCTGGTCTAAGAATCCGGAACTATTTAGATTAAAAATAGCCCTGTGGTCACTCGATTATTATAACCTTGTGTAAAGATAAGTTCCAATGCGGGGGGAAATAATCTGATCTAAAAATCCGGAACTATTTAGATTAAAAGTAGCGCTGTGGTCACTCGATTATTATAACCTTGTGTAAATATAAGTTCCAATGCGGGAGGAAATAATCTGATCTAAGAATCCGGAACTATTTAGATTAAATGTAGCGCTGTGTTCCACTCGATTATTATAACCTTGTGTAAATATAAGTTCCAATGCGGGGGGGAAATAATCTGATCTAAGAATCCGGAACTATTTAGATTAAAAATAGCGCTGCGGTTACTCGATTATTATAACCTTGTGTAAATATAAGTTCCAATGCGGGGGGAAATAATCTGATCTAAGAATCCGGAACTATTTAGATTAAAAGTAGCGCTGTGGTCACTCGATTATTATAACCTTGTGTAAATATAAGTTCCAATGCGGGGGGAAATAATCTTATCTAAGAATCCGGAACTATTTACAGTAAAAATAGCGCTGCGGTCACTCGATTATTATAACCTTGTGTAAATATAAGTTCCAATGCGGGGGAAAATAATCTGATCTAAGAATTCGGAACTATTTAGATAAAAATAGCGCTGTGGTCACTCGATTAGTATAACCTTGTGTAAATATAAGTTTCAATGCGGGGGGAAATAATCTGATCTAAGAATCCGGAACTATTTAGATAAAAACTAGCACTGTGGACACTCGATTATTATAACCTTGTGTAAATATAAGTTCCAATGCGGGGGGAATTAATCTGATCTAAGAATCCGGAACTGTTTAGATAAAAATAGCGCTGTGGTCACTCGATTATTATAACCTTGTGTAAATATAAGTTCCAATGCGGGGGGAAACAATCTGATCTAAGAATCCGGAACTATTTAGATAAAAATAGCGCTGTGGTCACTCGATTATTATAACCTTGTGTAAATATAAGTTCCAATGCGGGGGGAAATAATCTGATCTAAGAATCCGGAACTATTTAGATAAAAATAGCGCTGTGGTCACTCGATTATTATAACCTTGTGTAAATATAAGTTCCAATGCGGGGGGGGGGGGGAATAATCTGATCTAAGAATCCGGAACTATTTAGATTAAAAATAGCGCTGTTGTTACTCGATTATTATAACCTTGTGTAAATATAAGTTCCAATGCGGGGGGAAATAATCTGATCTAAGAATCCGGAACTATTTAGATTAAAAGTAGCGCTGTGGTCACTCGATTATTATAAACTTATGTAAATATAAGTCCCAATGCGGGGGGAAATAATCTGATCTAAGAATTCGGAACTATTTAGATTAAAAATAGCGCTGCGGTTACTCCATTATTATAACCTTGTGTAAATTTAAGTTCCAATGCGGGAGGGAAATAATCTGATCTAAGAATCCGGAAATATTTAGATTAAAAATAGCGCTGCGGTTACTCGATTATTATAACCTTGTGTAAATATAAGTTCCAATGCGGGGGGAAATAATCTGATCTAAGAATCCGGAACTATTTATATTAAAAGTAGCTCTGTGGTCACTCGATTTTTATAACCTTGAGTAAATATAAGTTCCAATGCGGGGGGAAATAATCTGATCTAAGAATCCGGAACTATTTAGATTAAAAGTAGCGCTGTGGTCACTCGATTATTATAACCTTGTGTAAATATAAGTTCCAATGCGGGGGGAAATAATCTGATCTAAGAATCCGGAACTATTTACATTAAAAATAGCGCTGCGGTCACTCGATTATTATAACTTTGTGTAAATATAAGTTCCAATGCGGGGGGAAATAATCTGATCTAAGAATCCGGAAGTATTTAGATAAAAATAGCGCTGTGGTCACTCGATTATTATAAACTTGTGTAAATATAAGTTCCAATGCGGGGGGAAATAATCTGATCTAAGAATCCGGAACTATTTAGATTAAAAATAGCGCTCTGGTCGCTCGATTTTTTTAACCTTGTGTAAATATAATTCCAATGCGGGGCGGGGGGAAATAATCTGATCTAAGAATCCGGAACAATTTAGATAAAAATAGCGCTGCGGACACTCGATTATTAAAACCTTGTGTAAATTTAAGTTCCAATGCGGGGGGGAAATAATCTGATCTAAGAAACCGGAACTATTTAGATTAAAAATAGCGCTGCGGACACTCGATTATTATAACCTTGTGTAAATATAAGTTCCAATTCGGGGGGGAAATAATATGATCTAAGAATCCGGAACTATTTAGATTAAAAATAGCGCTGCCGTCACTCGATTATTATAACCTTGTGTAAATATAAGTTCTAATTCGGGGGGAAATAATCTGATCTAAGAATACGGAACTATTTAGATTAAAAATAGCGCTGCCGTCACTCGATTATTATAACCTTGTGTAAATATAAGTTCCAATGCCGGGGGAAATAATCTGATCTAAGAATACGGAACTATTTAGATTAAAAATAGCGCTGCCGTCACTCGATTATTATAACCTTGTGTAAATGTAAGTTCCAATGCGGGGGGAAATAATCTGATCTAAGAATACGGAACTATTTAGATTAAAAATAGCGCTGTGGTCACTCGATTATTATAACCTTGTGTAAATATAAGTTCCAATGCGGGGGAAATAATCTGATCTAAGAATCCGGAACTATTTAGATTAAAAATAGCGCTGCGGTCACTCGATTATTATAACCTTGTGTAAATATAAGTTCCAATGCGGGGGGGAAATATTCTGATCTAAGAATCCGGAACTATTTAGATTAAAAATAGCGCTGCCGTCACTCGATTATTATAACCTTGTGTAAATATAAGTTCCAATGCGGGGGGGAAATAATCTGATCTAAGAATCCGGAACTATTTAGATTAAAAATAGCGCTGCCGTCACTCGATTATTATAACCTTGTGTAAATATGAGTTCCAATGCGGGGGGGAAATAATCTGATCTAAGAATCCGGAACTATTTAGATTAAAAATAGCGCTGCCGTCACTCGATTATTATAACCTTGTGTAAATATAAGTTCCAATGCGGGGGGAAATAATCTGATCTAAGAATCCGGAACTATTTAGATTAAAAATAGCGCTGCCGTCACTCGATTATTATAACCTTGTGTAAATATAAGTTCCAATGCGGGGGGAAATAATCTGATCTAAGAATCCGGAACTATTTAGATTAAAAATAGCGCTGCCGTCACTCGATTATTATAACCTTGTGTAAATATAAGTTCCAATGCGGGGGGGATGTAATCTGATCTAAGAATCCGGAACTATTTAGATTAAAAATAGCGCTGCCGTCACTCGATTATTATAACCTTGTGTAAATATAAGTTCCAATGCGGGTGGGAAATAATCTGATCTAAGAATCCGGAACTATTTAGATTAAAAATAGCGCTGCCGTCACTCGATTATTATAACCTTGTGTAAATATAAGTTCCAATGCGTGGTGGAAATAATCTGATCTAAGAATCCGGAACTATTTAGATTAAAAATAGCGCTGCCGTCACTCGATTATTATAACCTTGTGTAAATATAAGTTCCAATGCGGGGGGAAATAATCTGATCTAAGAATCCGGAACTATTTAGATTAAAAATAGCGCTGCCGTCACTCGATTATTATAACCTTGTGTAAATATAAGTTCCAATGCGGGGGGGAAGTAATCTGATCTAAGAATCCGGAACTATTTAGATTAAAAATAGCGCTGCCGTCACTCGATTATTATAACCTTGTGTAAATATAAGTTCCAATGCGGGGGGAAATAATCTGATCTAAGAATACGGAACTATTTAGATTAAAAATAGCGCTGCCGTCACTCGATTATTATAACCTTGTGTAAATATAAGTTCCAATGCGGGGGGAAATAATCTGATCTAAGAATCCGGAACTATTTAGATTAAAAATAGCGCTGCCGTCACTCGATTATTATAACCTTGTGTAAATATAAGTTCCAATGCGGGGGGGAAATTATCTGATCTAAGAATCCGGAACTATTTAGATTAAAATAGCGCTGCCGTCACTCGATTATTATAACCTTGTGTAAATATAAGTTCCAATGCGGGGGGAAATAATCTGATCTAAGAATCCGGAACTATTTAGATTAAAAGTAGCGCTGTGGTCACTCGATTATTATAACCTTGTGTAAATATAAGTTCCAATGCGGGGGGAAATAATCTGATCTAAGAATCCGGAACTATTTAGATTAAAAATAGCGCTGTGGTCACTCGATTATTATAACCTTGTGTAAATATAAGTTCCAATGCGGGGGGGAAATAATCTGATCTAAGAATCCGGAACTATTTAGATTAAAAATAGCCCTGCGGTTACTCGATTATTATAACCTTGTGTAAATATAAGTTCCAATGCGGGGGGAAATAATCTGATCTAAGAATCCGGAACTATTTAGATTAAAAATAGCGCAATGGTCACTCGATTATAATAACCTTGTGTAAATATAAGTTCCAATGCGGGGGGAAATAATCTGATCTAAGAATCCGGAACTATTTAGATTAAAAGTAGCGCTGTGGTCACTCGATTATTATAACCTTGTGTAAATATAAGTTCCAATGCGGGGGGAAATAATCTGATCTAAGAATCCGGAACTATTTAGATTAAAAGTAGCCCTGTGGTCGCTCGATTATTATAACCTTGTGTAAATATAAGTTACAATGCGGGGGGAAATAATCTGATCTAAGAATCCGGAACAATTTAGATAAAAAATAGCGCTGCGGACATTCGATTATTATAACCTTGTGTAAATGTAAGTTTCAATGCGGGGGAAAATAATCTAATCTAAGAATCCGGAATTATTTAGATTAAAAGTAGCGCTGTGGTCACTCGATTATTATAACCTTGTGTAACTATAAGTTCCAATGCGGGGAGAAATAATCTGATCTAAGAATCCGGAACTATTTAGATTAAAAATAGCGCTGTGGTCACTCGATTATTATAACCTTGTGTAAATATAAGTTCCAATGCGGGGGGAAATAATCTGATCAAAGTATCCGGAACTATTTAGATAAAACATAGCGCTGCGGACACTCGATTATTATAACCTTGTGTAAATGTAAGTTTCAATGCGGGGGAAAATAATCTGATCTGAGAATCCGGAACTATTTAGATTAAAAATAGCGCTCTGGTCGCTCGATTATTATAACCTTATGTAAATATAATTCCAATGCGGGGGGGGGGGGGTGAAATAATCTGATCTAAGAATCCGGAACAATTTAGATAAAAAATAGCGCTGCGGACACTCGATTATTATAACCTTGTGTAAATGTAAGTTCCAATGCGGGGGAAAATAATCTGATCTAAGAATCCGGAACAATTTAGATAAAAAATAGCGCTGTGGTCACTCGATTATTATAATCTTGTGTAAATATAAGTTCCAATGCGGGGGGAAATAATCTGATCTAAGAATCCGGAACTATTTAGATTAAAAATAGCGCTGTGGTCACTCGATTATTATAACCTTGTGTAAATATAAGTTCCAATGCGGGGGGGAAATAATCTGATCTAAGAATCCGGAACTATTTAGATTAAAAATAGCCCTGCGGTTACACGATTATTATAACCTTGTGTAAATATAAGTTCCAATGCGGGGGAAATAATCTGATCTAAGAATCCGGAACTATTTAGATTAAAAATAGCGCTGTGGTCACTCGATTATAATAACCTTGTGTAAATATAAGTTCCAATGCGGGGGGAAATAATCTGATCTAAGAATCCGGAACTATTTAGATTAAAAGTAGCGCTGTGGTCACTACATTATTATAACCTTGTGTAAATATAAGTTCCAATGCGGGGGGAAATAATCTGATCTAAGAATCCGGAACTATTTAGATTAAAAATAGCGCTGTGGTCACTCGATTATTATAACCTTGTGTAAATATAAGTTCCAATGCGGGGGGAAATAATCTGATCTAAGAATCCGGAACTATTTAGATTAAAAATAGCCCTGCGGTTACTCGATTATTATAACCTTGTGTAAATATAAGTTCCAATGCGGGGGGAAATAATCTGATCTATGAATCCGGAACTATTTAGATTAAAAATAGCGCAGTGGTCACTCGATTATAATAACCTTGTGTAAATATAAGTTCCAATGCGGGGGAAATAATCTGCTCTAAGAATCCGGAACTATTTAGATTAAAAGTAGCGCTGTGGTCACTCGATTATTATAACCTTGTGTAAATATAAGTTCCAATGCGGGGGAAATAATCTGATCTAAGAATCCGGAACTATTTAGATTAAAAGTAGCCCTGTGGTCGCTCGATTATTATAACCTTGTGTAAATATAAGTTACAATGCGGGGGGAAATAATCTGATCTAAGAATCCGGAACAATTTAGATAAAAAATAGCGCTGCGGACATTCGATTATTATAACCTTGTGTAAATGTAAGTTTCAATGCGGGGGAAAATAATCAAATCTAAGAATCCGGAATTATTTAGATTAAAAGTAGCGCAGTGGTCACTCGATTATTATAACCTTGTGTAACTATAAGTTCCAATGCGGGGAGAAATAATCTGATCTAAGAATCCGGAACTATTTAGATTAAAAATAGCGCTGTGGTCACTCGATTATTATAACCTTGTGTAAATATAAGTTCCAATGCGGGGGGAAATAATCTGATCAAAGTATCCGGAACTATTTAGATTAAAAGTAGCCCTGTGGACGCTCGATTATTATAACCTTGTGTAAATATAAGTTCCAATGCGGGGGGAAATAATCTGATCTAAGAATCCGGAATAATTTAGATAAAACATAGCGCTGCGGACACTCGATTATTATAACCTTGTGTAAATATAAGTTCCAATGCGGGGGGAAATAATCTGATCTAAGAATCCGGAACTATTTAGATTAAAAATAGCGCTGTGGTCACTCGATTATTATAACCTTGTGTAAATATAAGTTCCAATGCGGGGGGAAATAATCTGATCTAAGAATCCGGAACTATTTAGATTAAAAATAGCCCTGCGGTTACTCGATTATTATAACCTTGTGTAAATATAAGTTCCAATGCGGGGGGAAATAATCTGATCTAAGAATCCGGAACTATTTAGATTAAAAATAGCGCAATGGTCACTCGATTATAATAACCTTGTGTAAATATAAGTTCCAATGGGGAAATAATCTGATCTAAGAATCCGGAACTATTTAGATTAAAAGTAGCGCTGTGGTCACTCGATTATTATAACCTTGTGTAAATATAAGTTCCAATGCGGGGAAATAATCTGATCTAAGAATCCGGAACTATTTAGATTAAAAGTAGCCCTGTGGTCGCTCGATTATTATAACCTTGTGTAAATATAAGTTACAATGCGGGGGGAAATAATCTGATCTAAGAATCCGGAACAATTTAGATAAAAAATAGCGCTGCGGACATTCGATTATTATAACCTTGTGTAAATGTAAGTTTCAATGCGGGGGAAAATAATCTAATCTAAGAATCCGAATTATTTAGATTAAAAAAGTAGCGCTGTGGTCACTCGATTATTATAACCTTGTGTAACTATAAGTTCCAATGCGGGGAGAAATAATCTGATCTAAGAATCCGGAACTATTTAGATTAAAAATAGCGCTGTGGTCACTCGATTATTATAACCTTGTGTAAATATAAGTTCCAATGCGGGGGGAAATAATCTGATCAAAGTATCCGGAACTATTTAGATAAAACATAGCGCTGCGGACACTCGATTATTATAACCTTGTGTAAATGTAAGTTTCAATGCGGGGGAAAATAATCTGATCTGAGAATCCGGAACTATTTAGATTAAAAAATAGCGCTCTGGTCGCTCGATTATTATAACCTTATGTAAATATAATTCCAATGCGGGGGGGGGGGGTGAAATAATCTGATCTAAGAATCCGGAACAATTTAGATAAAAAATAGCGCTGCGGACACTCGATTATTATAACCTTGTGTAAATGTAAGTTCCAATGCGGGGGAAAATAATCTGATCTAAGAATCCGAACAATTTAGATAAAAAATAGCGCTGTGGTCACTCGATTATTATAATCTTGTGTAAATATAAGTTCCAATGCGGGGGAAATAATCTGATCTAAGAATCCGGAACTATTTAGATTAAAAATAGCGCTGTGGTCACTCGATTATTATAACCTTGTGTAAATATAAGTTCCAATGCGGGGGGAAATAATCTGATCTAAGAATCCGGAACTATTTAGATTAAAAATAGCCCCGCGGTTACACGATTGATTATAACCTTGTGTAAATATAAGTTCCAATGCGGGGGGAAATAATCTGATCTAAGAATCCGGAACTATTTAGATTAAAAATAGCGCTGTGGTCACTCGATTATAATAACCTTGTGTAAATATAAGTTCCAATGCGGGGGAAATAATCTGATCTAAGAATCCGGAACTATTTAGATTAAAAGTAGCGCTGTGGTCACTACATTATTATAACCTTGTGTAAATATGTTCCAATGCGGGGGGAAATAATCTGATCTAAGA
Source organism: Ascarosepion bandense (assembly GCA_037127315.1). NCBI lineage: Eukaryota > Metazoa > Mollusca > Cephalopoda > Sepiida > Sepiidae > Ascarosepion > Ascarosepion bandense. The sequence continues at coordinate 1,742,596 of JBBBDQ010001236.1, read as the reverse complement.
ATCCGGAACTATTTAGATTAAAAATAGCGCTGTGGTCACTCGATTATTATAACCTTGTGTAAATATAAGTTCCAATGCGGGGGGAAATAATCTGATCTAAGAATCCGGAACTATTTAGATTAAAAAATAGCCCTGCGGTTACTCGATTATTATAACCTTGTGTAAATATAAGTTCCAATGCGGGGGGAAATAATCTGATCTATGAATCCGGAACTATTTAGATTAAAATAGCGCAGTGGTCACTCGATTATAATAACCTTGTGTAAATATAAGTTCCAATGCGGGGGGGAAATAATCTGCTCTAAGAATCCGGAACTATTTAGATTAAAAGTAGCGCTGTGGTCACTCGATTATTATAACCTTGTGTAAATATAAGTTCCAATGCGGGGGGAAATAATCTGATCTAAGAATCCGGAACTATTTAGATTAAAAGTAGCCCTGTGGTCGCTCGATTATTATAACCTTGTGTAAATATAAGTTACAATGCGGGGGGAAATAATCTGATCTAAGAATCCGGAACAATTTAGATAAAAAATAGCGCTGCGGACATTCGATTATTATAACCTTGTGTAAATGTAAGTTTCAATGCGGGGGAAAATAATCAAATCTAAGAATCCGGAATTATTTAGATTAAAAGTAGCGCAGTGGTCACTCGATTATTATAACCTTGTGTAACTATAAGTTCCAATGCGGGGAGAAATAATCTGATCTAAGAATCCGGAACTATTTAGATTAAAAATAGCGCTGTGGTCACTCGATTATTATAACCTCCTTGTGTAAATATAAGTTCCAATGCGGGGGGAAATAATCTGATCAAAGTATCCGGAACTATTTAGATTAAAAGTAGCCTGTGGACGCTCGATTATTATAACCTTGTGTAAATATAAGTTCCAATGCGGGGGGAAATAATCTGATCTTAAGAATCCGGAATAATTTAGATAAAACATAGCGCTGCGGACACTCGATTATTATAACCTTGTGTAAATGTAAGTTTCAATGCGGGGAAAATAATCTGATCTGAGAATCCGGAACTATTTAGATTAAAAATAGCGCTCTGGTCGCTCGATTATTATAACCTTATGTAAATATAATTCCAATGCGGGGTGGGGGGTGAAATAATCTGATCTAAGAATCCGGAACAATTTAGATAAAAAATAGCGCTGCGGACACTCGATTATTATAACCTTGTGTAAATGTAACTTCCAATGCGGGGGGGAAATAATCTGATCTAAGTATCCGGAACTATTTAGATTAAAAATAGCGCTGCGGACACTCGATTATTATAAACTTGTGTAAAGATAAGTTCCAATGCGGGGGGAAATAATCTGATCTAAAAATCCGGAACTATTTGATTAAAAGTAGCGCTGTGGTCACTCGATTATTATAACCTTGTGTAAATATAAGTTCCAATGCGGGAGGAAATAATCTGATCTAAGAATCCGGAACTATTTAGATTAAAAGTAGCGCTGTGGTCACTCGATTATTATAACCTTGTGTAAATATAAGTTCCAATGCGGGTGGAAATAATCTGATCTAAGAATCCGGAACTATTTAGATTAAAAATAGCGCTGCGGTTACTCGATTATTATAACCTTGTGTAAATATAAGTTCCCATGCGGGGGGAAATAATCTGATCTAAGAATCCGGAACTATTTAGATTAAAAGTAGCGCTGTGGTCACTCGATTATTATAACCTTGTGTAAATATAAGTTCCAATGCGGGGGGAAATAATCTGATCTAAGAATCCGGAACTATTTACAGTAAAAATAGCGCTGCGGTCACTCGATTATTATAACCTTGTGTAAATATAAGTTCCAATGCGGGGGAAAATAATCTGATCTAAGAATTCGGAACTATTTAGATAAAAATAGCGCTGTGGTCACTCGATTATTATAACCTTGTGTAAATATAAGTTTCAATGCGGGGGGAAATAATCTGATCTAAGAATCCGGAACTATTTAGATAAAAACTAGCACTGTGGACACTCGATTATTATAACCTTGTGTAAATATAAGTTCCAATGCGGGGGGAATTAATCTGATCTAAGAATCCGGAACTATTTAGATAAAAATAGCGCTGTGGTCACTCGATTATTATAACCTTGTGTAAATATAAGTTCCAATGCGGGGGGAAATAATCTGATGTAAGAATCCGGAACAATTTAGATAAAATAAGCGCTGCGGACACTCGATTATTATAACCTTGTGTAAATGTAAGTTTCAATGCGGGGTAAAATAATCTGATCTAAGAATCCGGAACAATTTAGATAAAAAATAGCGCTGCGGACACTCGATTATTATAACCTTGCGTAAATGTAAGTTTCGATGCGTGGGAAAATAATCTAATCTAAGAATCCGGAATTATTTAGATTAAAAGTAGCGCTGTGGTCACTCGATTATTATAACCTTGTGTAAATATAAGTTCCAATGCGGGGAGAAATAATCTGATCTAAGAATCCGGAACTATTTAGATTAAAAATAGCGCTGTGGTCACTCGATTATTATAACCTTGTGTAAATATAAGTTCCAATGCGGGGGGAAATAATCTGATCAAAGTATCCGGAACTATTTAGATTAAAAGTAGCCCTGTGGACGCTCGATTATTATAACCTTGTGTAAATATAAGTTCCAATGCGGGGGGAAATAATCTGATCAAAGTATCCGGAACTATTTAGATTAAAAATAGCGCTGCGGACACTCGATTATTATAACCTTGTGTAAATATAAGTTCCAATGCGGGGGGGAAATAATCTGGTCTAAGAATCCGGAACTATTTAGATTAAAAATAGCCCTGTGGTCACACGATTATTATAACCTTGTGTAAAGATAAGTTCCAATGCGGGGGGAAATAATCTGATCTAAAAATCCGGAACTATTTAGATTAAAAGTAGCGCTGTGGTCACTCGATTATTATAACCTTGTGTAAATATAAGTTCCAATGCGGGAGGAAATAATCTGATCTAAGAATCCGGAACTATTTAGATTAAATGTAGCGCTGTGTTCACTCGATTATTATAACCTTGTGTAAATATAAGTTCCAATGCGGGGGGAAATAATCTGATCTAAGAATCCGGAACTATTTAGATTAAAAATAGCGCTGCGGTTACTCGATTATTATAACCTTGTGTAAATATAAGTTCCAATGCGGGGGGAAATAATCTGATCTAAGAATCCGGAACTATTTAGATTAAAAGTAGCGCTGTGGTCACTCGATTATTATAACCTTGTGTAAATATAAGTTCCAATGCGGGGGGAAATAATCTGATCTAAGAATCCGGAACTATTTACAGTAAAAATAGCGCTGCGGTCACTCGATTATTATAACCTTGTGTAAATATAAGTTCCAATGCGGGGGAAAATAATCTGATCTAAGAATTCGGAACTATTTAGATAAAAATAGCGCTGTGGTCACTCGATTAGTATAACCTTGTGTAAATATAAGTTTCAATGCGGGGGGAAATAATCTGATCTAAGAATCCGGAACTATTTAGATAAAAACTAACACTGTGGACACTCGATTATTATAACCTTGTGTAAATATAAGTTCCAATGCGGGGGGAATTAATCTGATCTAAGAATCCGGAACTGTTTAGATAAAAATAGCGCTGTGGTCACTCGATTATTATAACCTTGTGTAAAATATAAGTTCCAATGCGGGGGGAAATAATCTGATCTAAGAATCCGGAACTATTTAGATAAAAATAGCGCTGTAGTCACTCGATTATTATAACCTTGTGTAAATATAAGTTCCAATGCGGGGGGAAATAATCTGATCTAAGAATCCAGATTTATTTAGATAAAAATAGCGCTGTGGTCACTCGATTATTATAACCTTGTGTAAATATAAGTTCCAATGCGGGGGGGGGGGGGAATAATCTGATCTAAGAATCCGGAACTATTTAGATTAAAAATAGCGCTGTTGTTACTCGATTATTATAACCTTGTGTAAATATAAGTTCCAATGCGGGAAATAATCTGATCTAAGAATCCGGAACTATTTAGATTAAAAGTAGCGCTGTGGTCACTCGATTATTATAAACTTATGTAAATATAAGTCCCAATGCGGGGGGAAATAATCTGATCTAAGAATTCGGAACTATTTAGATTAAAAATAGCGCTGCGGTTACTCCATTATTATAACCTTGTGTAAATTTAAGTTCAATGCGGGAGGGAAATAATCTGATCTAAGAATCCGATATTTAGATTAAAAATAGCGCTGCGGTTACTCGATTATTATAACCTTGTGTAAATATAAGTTCCAATGCGGGGGGAAATAATCTGATCTAAGAATCCGGAACTATTTATATTAAAAGTAGCTCTGTGGTCACTCGATTTTTATAACCTTGAGTAAATATAAGTTCCAATGCAGGGGGAAATAATCTGATCTAAGAATCCGGAACTATTTAGATTAAAAGTAGCGCTGTGGTCACTCGATTATTATAACCTTGTGTAAATATAAGTTCCAATGCGAGGGGAAATAATCTGATCTAAGAATCCGGAACTATTTACATTAAAAATAGCGCTGCGGTCACTCGATTATTATAACTTTATGCAATATAAGTTCCAATGCGGGGGAAATAATCTGATCTAAGAATCCGGAAGTATTTAGATAAAAATAGCGCTGTGGTCACTCGATTATTATAACCTTGTGTAAATATAAGTTCCAATGCCGGAAATAATCTGATCTAAGAATCCGGAACTATTTAGATTAAAAATAGCGCTCTGGTCGCTCGATTTTTTTTGTACTTGTGTAAATATAATTCCAATGCGGGGCAGGAAATAATCTGATCTAGAATCCGGAACAATTTAGATAAAAATAGCGCTGCGGACACTCGATTATTAAAACCTTGTGTAAATTTAAGTTCCAATGCGGGGGGGAAATAATCTGATCTAAGAATCCGGAACTATTTAGATTAAAAATAGCGCTGCGGACACTCGATTATTATAACCTTGTGTAAATATAGTTCCAATTCGGGGGGGAAATAATATGATCTAAGAATCCGGAACTATTTAGATTAAAAGTAGCTCTGTGGTCACTCGATTTTTATAACCTTGAGTAAATATAAGTTCCAATGCGGGGAAATAATCTGATCTAAGAATCCGGAACTATTTAGATTAAAAGTAGCCTTAGTCACTCGATTATTATAACAGCAGTAATAAATATAAGTTCCAATGCAGGGGGGAAATAATCTGATCTAGAATCCGGAACTATTTACATTAAAAATAGCGCTGCGGTCACTCGATTATTATAACTTTGTGTAAATATGAGTTCCAATGCGGAAATAATCTGATCTAAGAATCCGGAAGTATTTAGATAAAAATAGCGCTGTGGTCCACTCGATTATTATAACCTTGTGTAAAAATGCAGATTCCAATGCCGGGGGGGAAATAATCTGATCTAGAATCCGGAACTATTTAGATTAAAAATAGCGCTCTGGTCGCTCGATTTTTTTAACCTTGTGTAAATATAATTCCAATGCAGGGCGGGGGGAAATAATCTGATCTAAGAATCCGGAACAATTTAGATAAAAATAGCGCTGCGGACACTCACGTTATTAAAACCTTGTGTAGAAATTTAAGTTCCAATGCGGGGGGGAAATAATCTGATCTAAGAATCCGGAACTATTTAGATTAAAAATAGCGCTGCGGACACTCGATTATTATAACCTTGTGTAAATATAAGTTCCAATTCGGGGGGAAATAATATGATCTAAAGAATCGGAACTATTTAGATTAAAAATAGCGCTGCCGTCACTCGATTATTATAACCTTGTGTAAATATAAGTTTAATTCGGGGAAATAATCCTGATCTAAGAATCCGGAACTATTTAGATTAAAAATAGCGCTGTGGTCACTCGATTATTAACCTTGTGTAAATATAAGTTCTAATGCAGGGGGAAATAATATGATCTAAGAATCGGAACTATTTAGATTAAAAATAGCGCTGCAATCACTCGATTATTATAATCTTGTGTAAATATAAGTTCCAATGCAGAGGAAATAATCTGATCTAAGAATACGGAACTATTTGAATTAAAAATAGCGCTACCGTCTTTCAATTTATTATAACCTTGTGTAAATGTAAGTTCCAATGCGGGGGGAAATAATCTGATCTAAGAATACGGAACTATTTAGATTAAAAATAGCGCTGTGGTCACTCGATTATTATAACCTTGTGTAAATATAAGTTCCAATGCAGGGGGAAATAATCTGATCTAAGAATCAGAACCAGCCCCAGATTAAAAATAGCGCTGCGGTCACTCGATTATTATAACCTTGTGTAAATATAAGTTCCAATGCGGAAATATTCTGATCTAAGAATCCGGAACTATTTAGATTAAAAATAGCGCTGCCGTCACTCGATTATTATATTGTGTAAATATAAGTTCCAATGCGGGGAAATAATCTGATCTAAGAATCCGGAACTATTTAGATTAAAAATAGCGCTGCCGTCGCCTCGATTATTATAACCTTGTGTAAATACTAGGTTACAATGCAGGGGAAATAATCTGATCTAAGTATCCGGAACTATTTAGATTAAAAATAGCGCTGCCGTCACTCGATTATTATAACCTTGTGTAAATATAAGTTCCAATGCGGGGAAATAATCTGATCTAAAAATCCGGAACTATTTAGATTAAAAATAGCGCTGCCGTCACTCGATTATTATAACCTTGTGTAAATATAAGTTCCAATGCGGAAATAATCTGATCTAAGAATCCGGAACTATTTAGATTAAAAATAGCGCTACCGTCACTCGATTATTATAACCTTGTGTAAATATAAGTTCCAATGCGGGGGGGATGTAATCTGATCTAAGAATCCGGAACTATTTAGATTAAAAATAGCGCTGCCGTCACTCGGTATTATAACCTTGTGTAAATATAAGTTCCAATGCGGGTGGGAAATAATCTGATCTAAGAATCCGGAACTATTTAGATTAAAAATAGCGCTGCCGTCACTCGATTATTATAACCTTGTGTAAATATAAGTTCCAATGCGTGGTGGAAATAATCTGATCTAAGAATCCGGAACTATTTAGATTAAAAATAGCGCTGCCGTCACTCGATTATTATAACCTTGTGTAAATATAAGTTCCAATGCGGGGGGGAAGTAATCTGATCTAAGGATCCGGAACTATTTAGATTAAAAATAGCGCTGCCGTCACTCGATTATTATAACCTTGTGTAAATGTAAGTTCCAATGCGGGGGAAATAATCTGATCTAAGAATACGGAACTATTTAGATTAAAAATAGCGCTGCCGTCACTCGATTATTATAACCTTGTGTAAATATAAGTTCCAATGCGGGGGGGAAATAATCTGATCTAAGAATCCGGAACTATTTAGATTAAAAATAGCGCTGCCGTCACTCGATTATTATAACCTTGTGTAAATATAAGTTCCAATGCGGGGGGGAAATAATCTGATCTAAGAATCCGGAACTATTTAGATTAAAATAGCGCTGCCGTCACTCGATTATTATAACCTTGTGTAAATATAAGTTCCAATGCGGGGGGAAATAATCTGATCTAAGAATCCGGAACTATTTAGATTAAAAATGGCGCTGCCGTCACTCGATTATTATAACCTTGTGTAAATGTAAGTTCCAATGCGGGGGGAAATAATCTGATCTAAGAATACGGAACTATTTAGATTAAAAATAGCGCTGCCGTCACTCGATTATTATAACCTTGTGTAAATATAAGTTCCAATGCGGGGGGGGGGGGGAAATAATCTGATCTAAGAATCCGGAACTATTTAGATTAAAAATAGCGCTGCCGTCACTCGATTATTATAACCTTGTGTAAATATAAGTTCCAATGCGGGGGGGAAATATTCTGATCTAAGAATCCGGAACTATTTAGATTAAAAATAGCGCTGCCGTCACTCGATTATTATAACCTTGTGTAAATATAAGTTACAATGCGGGGGGGAAATAATCTGATCTAAGAATCCGGAACTATTTAGATTAAAAATAGCGCTGCCGTCACTCGATTATTATAACCTTGTGTAAATATAAGTTCCAATGCGGGGGGGAAATAATCTGATCTAAGAATCCGGAACTATTTAGATTAAAAATAGCGCTGCCGTCACTCGATTATTATAACCTTGTGTAAATATAAGTTCCAATGCGGGGGGAAATAATCTGATCTAAGAATCCGGAACTATTTAGATTAAAAATAGCGCTGCCGTCACTCGATTATTATAACCTTGTGTAAATATAAGTTCCAATGCGGGGGGGAAGTAATCTGATCTAAGAATCCGGAACTATTTAGATTAAAAATAGCGCTGCCGTCACTCGATTATTATAACCTTGTGTAAATGTAAGCTCCAATGCGGGGGGAAATAATCTGATCTAAGAATACGGAACTATTTAGATTAAAAGTAGCGCTGTGGTCACTCGATTATTATAACCTTGTGTAAATATAAGTTCCAATGCGGGGGGAAATAATCTGATCTAAGAATCCGGAACTATTTAGATTAAAACAGCGCTGTGGTCACTCGATTATTATAACCTTGTGTAAATATAAGTTCCAATGCGGGGGGAAATAATCTGATCTAAGAATCCGGAACTATTTAGATTAAAAATAGCGCTGCGGTCACTCGATTATTATAACCTTGTGTAAATATAAGTTCCAATGCGGGGGGAAATAATCTGATCTAAGAATCCGGAACTATTTACATTAAAAATAGCGCTGCGGTCACTCGATTATTATAACCTTGTGTAAATATAAGTTCCAATGCGGGGGGAAATAATCTGATCTGAGAATCCGGAACTATTTAGATTAAAAGTAGCGCTGTGGTCACTCGATTATTATAACCTTGTGTAAATATAAGTTCCAATGCGGGGGGAAATAATCTGATCTAAGAATCCGGAACTATTTAGATTAAAAATAGCGCTGCGGTTACTCGATTATTATAACCTTGTGTAAATATAAGTTCCAATGCGGGGGGAAATAATCTGATCTAAGAATTCGGAACTATTTAGATTAAAAGTAGCGCTGTGGTCACTCGATTATTATAACCTTGTGTAAATATAAGTTTCAATGCGGGGGGATATAATCTGATCTAAGAATCCGGAACTATTTAGATAAAAATAGCGCTGTGGTCACTCGATTAGTATAACCTTGTGTAAATTTAAGTTCCAATGCGGGGGGAAATAATCTGATCTAAGAATCCGGAACTATTTAGATAAAAAGTAGCACTGTGGACACTCGATTATTATAACCTTGTGTAAATATAAGTTTCAATGCGGGGGGAAATAATCTGATCTAAGAATCCGGAACTATTTAGATAAAAACTAGCACTGTGGACACTCGTTATTATTAACCTTGCCTTGTAAATAAATAAAAGTTCCAATACGGGGAGAAATAATCTGATCTAAGAATCCGGAACTATTTAGATAAAAATAGCGCTGTGGTCACTCGATTATTATAACCTTGTGTAAATTTAAGTTCCAATGCGGGGGGAAATAATCTGATCTAAGTATCCGGAACTATTTAGATAAAAAATAGCGCTGTGGTCACTCGATTAGTATAACCTTGTGTAAATATAAGTTTCAATGCGGGGGGAAATAATCTGATCTAAGAATCCGGAACTATTTAGATAAAAACTAGCACTGTGGACACTCGATTATTATAACCTTGTGTAAATATAAGTTCCAATACGGGGGGAAATAATCTGATCTAAGAATCCGGAACTATTTAGATAAAAATAGCGCTGTGGTCACTCGATTATTATAACCTTGTGTAAATTTAAGTTCCAATGCGGGGGGAAATAATCTGATCTAAGAATCCGGAACTATTTAGATAAAAATAGCGCTGTGGTCACTCGATTATTATAACCTTGTGTGAATTTAAGTTCCAATGCGGGGGGAAATAATCTGATCTAAGAATCCGGAAATATTTAAATAAAAATAGCGCTGCGGTCACTCGATTATTATAACCTTGTGTAAATATAATTTCCAATGCGGGGGGAAATAATCTGATCTGAGAATCCGGAACTATTTAGATTAAAAGTAGCGCTGTGGTCACTCGATTATTATAACCTTGTGTAAATATAAGTTCCAATGCGGGGGGAAATAATCTGATCTAAGAATCCGGAACTATTTAGATTAAAAATAGCGCTGCGGTTACTCGATTATTATAACCTTGTGTAAATATAAGTTCCAATGCGGGGGGAAATAATCTGATCTAAGAATTCGGAACTATTTAGATAAAAATAGCGCTGTGGTCACTCGATTAGTATAACCTTGTGTAAATATAAGTTTCAATGCGGGGGGAAATAATCTGATCTAAGAATCCGGAACTATTTACATTAAAAATAGCGCTGCGGTCACTCGATTATTATAACCTTGTGTAAATATAAGTTCCAATGCGGGGGGAAATAATCTGATCTGAGAATCCGGAACTATTTAGATTAAAACAGCGCTGTGGTCACTCGATTATTATAACCTTGTGTAAATACAAATTCCAATGCGGGGGGAAATAATCTGATCTAAGAATATGAAATCATTTAGATTAAAAGTAGCGCTGTGGTCACTTTGATTATTATAACTTCGTAAATATAAGTTCCAATGCGGGGGAAATAATCTGATCTAAGAATCCGGAACTATTTAGATTAAAAATAGCGCTGCGGCTACTCGATTATTATAACCTTGTAAATATAAGTTCCAATGCGGGGGAAATAATCTGATCTAAGAATCCGGAACTATTTAGAGAAAATAGCGCTGCGGTCACTGGATTATTATAACCTTGTGTAAATATAAGTTCCAATGCGGGGGAAATAATCTGATCTGAGAATCCGAACTATTTACATTAAAAATAGCGCTGCGGTCACTCGATTATTATAACCTTGTGTAAATATAAGTTCCAATGCGGGGGGAAATAATCTGATCTGAGAATCCGCACCATTGACAAGGTGAAAAGCTGTGGTCACTCGATTATTATAACCTTGTAAATATAAGTTCCAATGCGGGGGAACAATCTGATCTAAGAATCCGGAACTATTTAGATTAAAAAAAATAGCGCTGCGGTTACTCGATTATTATAATCTGTGTAAATATAAGTTCGAAATGGTGGGGGAAATAATCTGATTCAATAAGAATTCGGAACTATTTAGATTAAAAGTAGCGCTGTGGTCACTCGATTATTATAACCTTGTGTAAATATAAGTTTCAATGCGGGTAATAATCTGATCTAAGAATCCGGAACTATTTAGATAAAATAGTTGTATTAAATGATTATATGAACTAGTAAAATTTAAGTTCAATGGGGAAATAATCTGATCTAAGAATCCGGAACTATTTAGATAAAAACTAGCACTGTGGACACTCGATTATTATAACCTTGTGTAAATATAAGTTTCAATGCGGGGGGAAATAATCTGATCTAAGAATCCGAACTATTTAGATAAAAAAACTAGCACTGTGGACACTCGATTATTATAACCTTGGGTGTAAATATAAGTTCCAATACGGGGGAAATAATCTGATCTAAGAATCCGGAACTATTTAGATAAAAATAGCGCTGTGGTCACTCGATTATTATAACCTTGTGTAAATTTAAGTTCCAATGCGGGGGAAATAATCTGATCTAAGAATCCGGAACTATTTAGATAAAAACTAGCACTGTAATAATTGATTATTATAACCTTGTGTAAATATAAGTTCCAATACGGGGAAATAATCTGATCTAAGAATCCGGAACTATTTAGATAAAAATAGCGCTGTGGTCACTCGATTATTATAACCTTGTAAATTTAAGTCCTGAAGGTGGGGGGAAATAATCTGATCTATGATCTGGAACTATTTAGATAAAAATAGCTGTGGTCACTGATTAGTATAACCTTGTGTAAATATAAGTTTCAATGCGGGGGGGAAATAATCTGATCTAAGAATCCGGAACTATTTAGATAAAAACTAGCAATGTGGACACTTGATTATTATAACCTTGTGTAAATATAAGTTCCAATACGGGGGAAATAATCTGATCTAAGAATCCGAACTATTTAGATAAAAATAGCGCTGTGGTCACTCGATTATTATAACCTTGTGTAAATTTAAGTTCCAATGCGTGGGGAAATAATCTGATCTAAGAATCCGGAACTATTTAGATAAAAATAGCGCTGTGGTCACTCGATTATTATAACCTTGTGTAAATATAAGTTCCAATGCGGGGGGAAATAATCTGATCTAAGAATCCGGAAATATTTAAATAAAAATAGCGCTGGGTGGTCACTCGATTATTATAACCTTGTGTAAACATAAGCTCCAATGCGGGGGGAAATAATCTGATCTGAGAATCCGGAACTATTTAGATTAAAAGTAGTTATTGTGGTCACTCGATTATTATAACCTTGTGTAAATATAAGTTCCAATGCGGGGGAAATAATCTGATCTAAGAATCCGGAACTATTTAGATTAAAAATAGCGCTGGTGGTTACTCGATTATTATAACCTTGTGTAAATATAAGTTCCAATGCGGGGGAAATAATCTGATCTAAGAATTCGGAACTATTTAGATAAAAATAGCGCTGTGGTCACTCGATTAGTATAACCTTGTGTAAATATAAGTTTAAATGCGGGGAAAATAATCTGATCTAAGAATCCGGAACTATTTACATTAAAAATAGCGCTGCGGTCACTCGATTATTATAACCTTGTGTAAATATAAGTTCCAATGCGGGGGAAATAATCTGATCTGAGAATCCGGAACTATTTAGATTAAACAGCGCTGTGGTCACTCGATTATTATAACCTTGTGTAAATACAAATTCCAATGCGGGGGAAATAATCTGATCTAAGAATACGGAACTATTTAGATTAAAAGTAGCGCTGTGGTCACTCGATTATTATAACCTTGTGTAAGTATAAGTTCCAATGTGGGGAAATAATCTGATCTAAGAATCCGGAACTATTTAGATTAAAATAGTGGCTGCGGTCACTCGATTATTATAACCTTGTGTAAATATAAGTTCCAATGCGGGGGGAAATAATCTGATCTAAGAATCCGGAACTATTTACATTAAAATAGCGCTGCGGTCACTCGATTATTATAACCTTGTGTAAATATAAGTTCCAATGGGGAAATAATCTGATCTGAGAATCCGGAACTATTCAGATTAAAAAAGTAGCGCTGTGGTCACTCGATTATTATAACCCAAATATAAGTTCCACGGGGGAAATAATCTGATCTAAGAATCCGGAACTATTTAGATTAAAAATAGCGCTGCGGTTACTCGATTATTATAACCGTGTGTAAATATAAGTTCCAATGCGGGGGGAAATAATCTGATCTAAGAATTCGAACTATTTAGATAAAATAGTTGTGGTCACTTCCTGATTATTATAACCTTGTGTAAATATAAGTTTCAATGCGGGGGAAATAATCTGATCTAAGAATCCGGAACCATTTTTAGATAAAACTAGCGCTGTGGACACTCGATTATTATAACCTTGTGTAAATATAAGTTCCAATACGGGGGGAAATAATCTGATCTAAGAATCCGGAACTATTTAGATAAAAATAGCGCTGTGGTCACTCGATTAGTATAACCTTGTGTAAATATAAGTTCCAATGCGGGGGGAAATAATCTGATCTAAGAATCCGGAACTATTTAGATAAAAATAGCGCTGCGGTCACTCGATTATTATAACCTTGTGTAAATATAAGTTCCAATGCGGGGGGAAATAATCTGATCTGAGAATCCGGAACTATTTAGATTAAAAGTAGCGCTGTGGTCACTCGATTATTATAACCTTGTGTAAATATAAGTTCCAATGCGGGGGGAAATAATCTGATCTAAGAATCCGGAACTATTTAGATTAAAAATAGCGCTGCGGTTACTCGATTATTATAACCTTGTGTAAATATAAGTTCCAATGCGGGGGGAAATAATCTGATCTAAGAATTCGGAACTATTTAGATAAAAATAGCGCTGTGGTCACTCGATTAGTATAACCTTGTGTAAATATAAGTTTCAATGCGGGGGGAAATAATCTGATCTAAGAATCCGGAACTATTTAGATAAAAACTAGCACTGTGGACACTCGATTATTATAACCTTGTGTAAATATAAGTTCCAATACGGGGGGAAATAATCTGATCTAAGTATCCGGAACTATTTAGATAAAAATAGCGCTGTGGTCACTCGATTATTATAACCTTGTGTAAATTTAAGTTCCAATGCGGGGGGAAATAATCTGATCTAAGTATCCGGAACAATTTAGATAAAAATAGCGCTGTGGTCACTCGATTATTATAACCTTGTGTAAATATAAGTTCCAATGCGGGGGGAAATAATCTGATCTAAGAATCCGGAACTATTTAGATAAAAATAGCGCTGCGGTCACTCGACTATTATAACCTTGTGTAAATATAAGTTCCAATACGGGGGGAAATAATCTGATCTAAGAATCCGGAACTATTTAGATAAAAATAGCGCTGTGGTCACTCGATTATTATAACCTTGTGTAAATTTAAGTTCCAATGCGGGGGAAATAATCTGATCTAAGTATCCGGAACTATTTAGATAAAAAATAGCGCTGTGGTCACTCGATTAGTATAACCTTGTGTAAATATAAGTTTCAATGCGGGGGGAAATAATCTGATCTAAGAATCCGGAACTATTTAGATAAAAATAGCGCTGTGGTCACTCGATTATTATAACCTTGTGTAAATTTAAGTTCCAATGCGTGGGGAAATAATCTGATCTAAGAATCCGGAACTATTTAGATAAAAATAGCGCTGTGGTCACTCGATTATTATAACCTTGTGTAAATATAAGTTCCAATGCGGGGGGAAATAATCTGATCTAAGAATCCGGAAATATTTAAATAAAAATAGCGCTGCGGTGACTCGATTATTATAACCTTGTGTAAATATAAGTTCCAATGCGGGGGGAAATAATCTGATCTGAGAATCCGGAACTATTTAGATTAAAAGTAGCGCTGTGGTCACTCGATTATTATAACCTTGTGTAAATATAAGTTCCAATGCGGGGGGAAATAATCTGATCTAAGAATCCGGAACTATTTAGATTAAAAATAGCGCTGCGGTTACTCGATTATTATAACCTTGTGTAAATATAAGTTCCAATGCGGGGGGAAATAATCTGATCTAAGAATTCGGAACTATTTAGATAAAAATAGCGCTGTGGTCACTCGATTAGTATAACCTTGTGTAAATATAAGTTTCAATGCGGGGGGAAATAATCTGATCTAAGAATCCGGAACTATTTACATTAAAAATAGCGCTGCGGTCTCTCGATTATTATAACCTTGTGTAAATATAAGTTCCAATGTGGGGAAATAATCTGATTCATATCCGAACTATTTAGATTAAAACAGCGCTGTGGTCACTCGATTATTATAACCTTGTGTAAATACAAATTCCAATGCGGGGGAAATAATCTGATCTAAGAATACGGAACTATTTAGATTAAAAGTAGCGCTGTGGTCACTCGATTATTATAACCTTGTGTAAGTATAAGTTCCAACGGGGGGAAATAATCTTGATCTAAGAATCCGGAACTATTTAGATTAAAAATAGCGCTGCGGTCACTCGATTATTATAACCTTGTGTAAATATAAGTTCCAATGCGGGGGAAATAATCTGATCTAAGAATCCGGAACTATTTACATTAAAAATAGCGTTGCGGTCACTCGATTATTATAACCTTGTGTAAATATAAGTTCCAATGCGGGGGGAAATAATCTGATCTGAGAATCCGGAACTATTTAGATTAAAAGTAGCGCTGTGGTCACTCGATTATTATAACCTTGTGTAAATATAAGTTCCAATACGGGGGGAAATAATCTGATCTAAGAATCCGGAACTATTTAGATTAAAATAGCGCTGCGGTTATTACTCGATTATTATAACCGTGTAAATATAAGTTCCAATGCGGGGGAAATAATTCGATCTAAGAATCTGACATTTAGATAAAAATAGCGCTGTGGTCACTCGATTATTATAACCTTGTAAATATAAGTTTCAATGGGGGAAATAATCTGATCTAAGAATCCGAACCATTTAGATAAAAACTAGCACTGTGGACACTCGATTATTATAACCTTGTAAATATAAGTTCCAATACGGGGGAAATAATCTGATCTAAGAATCGAACTATTTAGATAAAAATAGCGCTGTGGTCACTGATTAGTATAACCTTGTGTAAATATAAGTTCCAATGTGTGGGGAAAA
The DNA here is from genome assembly GCA_037127315.1 of Ascarosepion bandense. Taxonomy (NCBI): domain Eukaryota; kingdom Metazoa; phylum Mollusca; class Cephalopoda; order Sepiida; family Sepiidae; genus Ascarosepion; species Ascarosepion bandense. The sequence continues at coordinate 1,726,390 of JBBBDQ010001236.1, read as the reverse complement.
TAATCTGATCTAAGAATCCGGAACTATTTAGATAAAAATAGCGCTGCGGTCACTCGATTATTATAACCTTGTGTAACATAAGTTCCAATGCGGGGGAAATAATCTGATCTGGAGAATCCGGAACTATTTAGATTAAAAGTAGCGCTGTGGTCACTGATTATTATAACCTTGTGTAAATATAAGTTCCAATGCGGGGGGAAATAATCTGATCTAAGAATCCGGAACTATTTAGATTAAAAATAGCGCTGCGGTTACTCGATTATTATAACCTTGTAAATATAAGTTCCAATGCGGGGGAAATAATCTGATCTAAGAATTCGAACTATTTAGATAAAAATAGCGCTGTGGTCACTCGATTAGTATAACCTTGTGTGTAAATATAAGTTTCAATGTGGGAAATAATCTGATCTAAGAATCCGGAACTATTTAGATAAAAACTAGCACTGTGTGGACACTCGATTATTATAACCTTGTGTAAATATAAGTTCCAATACGGGGGGAAATAATCTGATCTAAGTATCCGGAACTATTTAGATAAAAATAGCGCTGTGGTCACTCGATTATTATAACCTTGTGTAAATTTAAGTTCCAATGCGGGGGGAAATAATTCACCTAAGTATCCAAACAATTTAGATAAAAATAGCGCTGTGGTCACTCGATTATTATAACCTTGTGTAAATATAAGTTCCAATGGGGAAATAATTCATCTAAGAATCCGGAACTATTTAGATAAAAATAGCGGCTGTGGTCACTCGATTATTATAACCTTGTAAATATAAGTTCCAATGCGGGGGAAATAATCTGATCTACAAATCCGGAACTATTTAGATAAAAATAGCGCTGCGGTCACCTTCGACTATTATAACCTTGTGTAAATATAAGTTCCAATGCGGGGGGAAATAATCGATTCAAGTATCCGGAACTATTTAGATTAAAAGTAGCGCTGTGGTTGCTCGATTATTATAACCTTGTGTAAATATAAGTTCAATGCGGGGGGGGGGGGGACAATCTGATCCAAGAATCCGGAACAATTTAGATAAAAAATAGCGCTGCGACACTCGATTATTATAATCCAGGTAAATGTAAGTTCCAATGCTGGGGGGAAATAATCTGATCGAAGAATCCGGAACTATTTAGATTAAAAATAGCGCTGCGGTTACTCGATTATTATAACCTTGTGTAAATATAAGTTCCAATGCGGGGGGAAATAATCTGATCTAAGAATCCGGAACTATTTATATTAAAAGTAGCTCTGTGGTCACTCGATTTTTATAACCTTGTGTAAATATAAGTTCCAAATCGGGGGGAAATAATCTGATCTAAGTATCCGGAACTATTTAGATTAAAAGTAGCGCTGTGGTCACTCGATTATTATAACCTTGTGTAAATATAAGTTCCAATGCGGGGGGAAATAATCTGATCTAAGAATCCGGAACTATTTGCATTAAAAATAGCGCTGCGGTCACTCGATTATTATAACCTTGTGCAAATATAAGTTCCAATGCGGGGGGAAATAATCTGATCTAAGAATCCGGAACTATTTAGATTAAAAGTAGCGCTGTGGTCACTCGTTTATTATAACCTTGTGTAAATATAAGTTCCAATGCGGGGGGAAATAATCTGATCTAAGAATCCGGAACTATTTAGATTAAAAATAGCGCTGCGGTTACTCGATTATTATAACCTTGTGCAAATATAAGTTTCAATGCGGGGGGAAATAATCTGATCTAAGGATTCGGAACTATTTATATAAAAATAGCGCTGTGGTCACTCGATTATTATAACCTTGTGTAAATATAAGTTTCAATGCGGGGGGAAATAATCTGATCTAAGAATCCGGAACTATTTAGATAAAAACTAGCACTGTGGACACTCGATTATTATAACCTTGTGTAAATATAAGTTCCAATACGGGGGGAAATAATCTGATCTAAGAATCCGGAACTATTCAGATAAAAATAGCGCTGTGGTCACTCGATTATTATAACCTTGTGTAAATATAAGTTCCAATGCGGGGGGAAATAATCTGATCTAAGAATCCGGAACTATTTAGATAAAAATAGCGCTGTGGTCACTCGATTATTATAACCTTGTGTAAATATAAGTTCCAATGCGGGGGGAAATAATCTGATCTAAGAATCCGGAACTATTTAGATTAAAAATAGCGCTGTGGTCACTCGATTACTATAACCTTGTGTAAATATAAGTTCCAATGCGGGGGGAAATAATCTGATCTAAGAATCCGGAACTATTTAGATTGAAAATAGCGCTGCGGTCACTCGATTATTATAACCTTGTGTAAATATAAGTTCCAATGCGGGGGGAAATAATCTGATCTAAGAATCCGGAACTATTTAGATTAAAAATAGCGCTGCGGTCACTCGATTTTTTTAACCTTGTGTAAATATAAGTTCCAATGCGGGGGGAAATGATCTGATCTACGAATTCGGAACAATTTAGATAAAAACTAGCGCTGCGGACCCTCGGTTATAAAACCTTGTGTAAATAATAACTCCTATGCAGGGGAAAATATCATGATCTAAGAATCCGGAACTATTTTGGTAAAAACTAGCGCTGTGGAAGCTCGATTATTATATCCTTGTGTAAATATAAGCTCCTATGCTGGTTAAAATAATATGATCTATGTTAAGAGATTTCTAAAAATCAATTGAACACCAACTGCAGATAAGCTTTGGTTAATTGTGGCCACTCGTAATTCAGTCTGGCGCACCCAACAGATGACAGTTGTTGCTATTAGAACGTCAAGTTGGACGACGGTGGCGAGGAGTAAAAGAATGCAGCTATTGCTATCCTGAGCAGATTCCGAAGCAGATCATAGAAGACAGGCATCAGAATGAACGTTATTGGATAGTCAGATGACAGCAGGTCGCAGGAAAACAGATTAAAAGTCGGTCAGAAGCGAATCAAGCAAATTGATTCATGGTATTTGAATGGAAAGAAAGAAATACATATATATATATATATATATATATATATAGAGAGAGAGAGAGAGAGAGAGGCAGAGAGAGAGAGAGAGAGATAGAGAGAGAGAGTGTCATGCTGAGAAACAATGATAGGAATTTGTATCAATATTTAATCTGACATGAAAGAAACTTCCTCGTTTTCCGCCATTCTTTCTTATACGTCTCTCCTCCGCTACAAGAAGACGAAATAAGCAATCACCTTTCAATACTGTTGTCAAAGTGTGTTTCGTATTATAGCTTTATTCAGTGAACCTTTCTGCGTTGTCGATGTCATTTTCTGGTTTGTACAATCTAAATCACTACTCTACATAACAGGCACCGAAACAAATTGACGATATAACCACTGGCTCAATGGAAACATTCAGTTGCATACAAAAATGGAGATATATGCGCAAACAAGTAAATATATACAAAAAATGCATCTATATGCGCAGAAGAATAGATTGCCACTTACCTACTGCCTGTAAATGCACAAAAGACTTTCGTTCATATATATTACGTTTCCTTACATAGATTCCCTCAAATTTGGAATATTTTTCTTTTAAACTGTTGGGGAGCGTCCCTTTTTTACACACTCAGTGAACTCGTCCAAGGTGTACTCATGATCCTTCCTACAGAGAACAAGAATGTGTCTATAGTGTGTTAGAGAGGTTGTTTTTGTTAGAGTTGCAGTGCTTGTTAGAGCAGTTGAACCGCCGCTCGTTGGTCAGCAAGAATATAGACTTATTACCCGGACTTACTTCTTTGTATATATTTGACTCCTACTAACAAGTATTCCTGAATCTACTAACCGTTTATAGGTTGTATATCTTTTGTTCAATATACTTACATTTTCCCTCTCATGTCTGTTTTGTGTTATTATTATATTGTGTGGTTTTCTAAACAAGAATCCACAACATAAACAAAGTTAATAAACTACACAAGACATTTTTTTCAGCATACAACGTGTAAAAACACTTACGATACCCTGTCATCGTCAGCCGCCAACCAGGGAGATAACACAGTTTCGATGCCTAAGGCGGTACTGCGACCCCTGGCGCTACTAGCAGCTTTTGCTACCGGACATGGTATTGTTTTTGTGTAGACGTGTTAATCTCTGTGATTTTTTTTTTACAATTGCAAGTTGATTTAATCGTTGTGCTAAAATTTTTTTCCTTTTGATCATTACCGCAATATTGCACAATTCGCACCTCAGTTATTGTTGTGGATTCTTGTTGAGAAACCACACAAAATAATAAATAACAAAAGCAGATATGGAGACAGACAAAGTAAGTTATATTGAACAAAAATATATAAACTGGAACATGGGTTAGTTAATTCAGAAATACTAGGAATACTATTAGTAGAATCAATATATACAGTCATGTAGTGAAGAAGTATGTCCGGGTAATGAGTCTATATCCCAAACAACTCCAACTTACTATGCACAAACTTACTGACCAACTAAACGACAGTACAACTACTCATTATTTAGCTGTCCATCCCAGTAAGGGCAACATATGACACATGGTCAGTTTATATCTGGGATTTCCGGGCTATATGGCCCGGCCAAAAAATGTCTGTCTATTTTTGCCCAGTCGTGCCTCTACCCTTCGGCGGAACCACGACTGGGTTAATGCTCTCTGCTCGGAAGCAGAGAGCGCCCTCTACCCGAAGGCAGAGAGCTGACAGTGTTGTAGTAGAGTACAACTACTCAACTACTGTTCTCTATAGGCAGGATAATATGTACACATCAGGCGAGTCCATTCTGGTATCCAAAAAAGAGGTGATCCCCAACAGTTATCAACGGTGTAAAATGGAAAATAAACACTAGCATTGTGTTGTGAGCATGGCTTCAATCAAATTTGTTTATTTTGGATCTTGACTAGATCTCACTCGATGACTGTTGAACTGTGGTTTGGAAACAATGTAAAGCACTGTTTAGGTCAGTGATGCCCACCTTCAAAAAGAAGGAAACGACTGACCGACTTTAATAGATAACAAGTGATATGTCCACACCTTTTCTACGCAGTCGGATTGCAGTGATATTATATATCCTATGAAACGACATGCCATATCTTAAATTATTCTCTATATGAAGCGTGTCTGCATGAGACGCGTTGGCAATTGTTTGTTGATATTTGCCTGCAAATGACATCTCTGAGCCACATTCCAATCTTCAAGTTGATATTTCTTTATTGTTTAATAAAGAATTTGACAAAATAAACGACAAACCAGCTTAACAGTGGAAGATTTATTGGTTATAGTTTTTGTGTCATTAATTGATTATATTGACTTTTAACACACACACACACACACACACACACACACACACACACACACATATATATATATATATATATAGAGAGAGAGAGAGAGAGAGACAGAGAGAGATAAAAAAAACCCTGATTGAGCACCATGTAGGAATGGTAGACTTTGAAAAAACAGTAGCTACTCAAGCATCTACGCATCATTCATTCAGTAATGAATTTGAACACTCTCATCTACTGGCGTATGTTACATTGTATACAACACGCTAAATGTCCGCCTTCTTCTACCGAGCGCCCATAGCTTAATGGTAGAATCACCGACTGATGTCAATTCTGTCGGGTTTCAATTCTGGCTAGAAGCAATCGGATGTCTAACCGTACTGATAAACTGTAATACAGCGAAACAGATCTGTCTGCGGATGACTATATATATATATATGTCAATAAAGACAAAAGAAAAACTAATCTTACCCGACGCCTGTCTCTTTTCAGATATAATGTATTTGAAATTTTTACGCATATTTTTCTAACAAGATTTGTCGATTACTCAAGCCAGTAGATGTAAAAAAAATATACTGCTTAATTATAAAAAGAGACTACTCAAAAACAAGTTTCCACAAAAATAATGTTTAATCAAATAAATTAAAAATATGTCGGATTTAATCAATTTTGTCACGAATTTTCTAAATTTTCGTAAAGAAATTGTCCTTTTTATATTAGGATACTAAAACAGAGCCGATATGAATTCTTCGAAAAATCAGGAAAATATGTGTTTAAAAGCACGCACACACACACACACACACACATACACACACAAACATATGGTGTTTGGGCAAAATTTGATCAGTCAGTCAGTTAAGTGCCTTACGTGATAAACGCTTGGGTGATTATGTCTCGAAGATTTTCCCGCAGTAGGTTGCCATTACTTTCTGCGGTAGACTGGTTGCCAAACAAGACTATAGAATCCAATCTTTCTTGCTATTTAATTCATATCTGGAGATAGAAGCAGCGGATTAATACCTTTCCCAAGGATATTTGCGTGTAAGTGAATACAACGAATATCCGAGCCGATATTCACTGCGCAAAAATGATAATATAGCGTATTTTTTTAAAATGGGAAACAAAGTGAATATCGAAGTCAAAACCAATTTATTGGA